>JANIJG010024518.1:99683-130970 GCA_024611175.1 Megaceryle torquata
GGAGGTGGTTGAGGCCCCATCCCTGGAGACATTCAAGATGAGACTTGATGAGGCTCTGAGCAACCTGCTCTAGTTGAAGTTGTCCCTGCTCTCATCAGGGGGTTGGACTGGATGACCTCTAGAGATCCCTTCCAATCCAGACATTTCTATGATTCTATATTTGGAGGAATGTAATTAATTTATCTCTGTAATTACCCAGGATGCATCCACATTTTGCGTGCTTTTTTGTTGCAAGCACACACAATATTTTTTGTAAGCCATGCAGTTCTCAGGTACTTCTACTTACTGTTGCATGCTCTCTTTAAGAAATTCTTGGCAGTTTCATTTTTGTCTTGAGCCACTAGATGTGAGTATTGGCAAATGAAAGTTGTAGCTTTCAGAATGGCTACTGGTTTAGTCCTTTTTTATTATTGGTTGGTTGTACTGGTCATTTAGCTTGTATTATTCAAAATTATTTAAATGTGAATAAAAAAGCCAAGAAGATAATTAGAGGAGCTATCTGCCAAACACAGTTCTGCCATATTTTAATTCCTCTGTGGGTAATTCCTATTTCCTGTATTTTGAATCTGTCATAAACTGTATCCTATGTATGGGATTTGCTGGATTGACTACTGCAACAAGAGTAAATGAGTGCATTTTTTTAATGTGGGCTCTTCCTCTTTATATTGCAGTAGAGCATTCCTCAGCTACCTGGAATTCTTTCTTAACTGAGGGTGTACAGTGTGCAAGAATTAAATATGAGAAAAGAGAGACTGGAGTCAGGCAGTGTTCAAAATACAATTGAAAATAAAACTTCTCTTTAGGCTGGCTTATTTGTGATATCAAAAGTTCATTTATGGCACAAAAATGGTCTCATTGCTACCCTGCGAGAAAATGCCATGCTACCAAAAAATTACATTAATCACTGAGAATTCTTTGTATAAGAAGAAATCCAGGAATGTCAGCTACCCCACAAACTGTGTCCTTTGGCTCAAAATTTTCGGTAATGCCCTATAAAAAAAATATTTTCTTTTATTTTCAGTTCTGTATTCACTTAAGGCTCACGTCTTTTTTTGATAAATACAATGTTACACAATTTCTCTCAACTGTAGCCTATATATCTTTGTGGTTTTTCATATCCTTATATCCCAACCCTGCATTTTTCTCCAATGGTTTCATAAACAGTGAAGAAAACCAGGAGGCAATCTTTACAACCTCAAGACAATATCCAGTAATTTTCTTTTACTTTTTTTTTTCTTGAAAAATATTTAGCTAAAAGGAGGAAAAGGCAAAATTTAAACAACAGAAAGCATTCAGCACCTGGGTGCTTAAATTTAGCCCTGCATCAACATCAAAGGAATTCCCTAAAGACAAAAAATAAAATAAAATCTTCCATCTTTGATAGTTGGTTATGTCTTTTTATGAGAGGGAAGGAAAGATGGGAAGAATTAGAATGAATTTGGATTAGATCTGCTTAAGTGTAACTTTCACATGAGAATTACTTCCCTCCATGCTTTTCTTATGTTGCTTCTTTAAAGAAACAAAACCCAAACATATTTGAATGACTGCAGCCAGCATGACTTATTTTTACCTGGCAAGGGAAATAGTGTTTGACACCATTGGTTACGTTACAAAGGAACAATGTGCATGAGCAGATAGGGACTATATCAAAAAATATATTGCATACAAGTAAACAATAGAATTAATGGAGCTACACAGATCTAAAAAAGAGGGAAATCTAGACAGTGTTTATGCTATCAATCAAATGTTGGAATCTGTCAGCTTTGTTTGATGCTTTTTCATTTCAGCTTCTCTGAGCTGTTTTGTGGAACGTGATCAGCAAATATTGTTAGATGTTGGAAATTAAGTTTACAAATTATGTTAAATAATAAAATTTAAATGCTCAGTTATTGTTTCTAGAATGGACAAAGTTGCATGCAAGAATTTCACTCTGGGTTTCTTTCTTTTCAGACCTGTGTGTGGAATCAGAGGGAAAACTCTCATAATTAATCTTCCAGGTAGCAAGAAAGGGTCACAGGTAAGAAGTGTTCTTACTGATCTGCTACTGAGGACCAACGCTGAGTACCTCCCGTTGTTCTGAATGAAGTACACACTACCACAAGTTTTACAGAAGTGAATGGAAATGCATATTCATAGAATTTTGTACACCATCTCTCAGTCCAGGATGATACAATTCTGATCTGATTGAAGGTACTTTGTGATCAGGATACCATTACCTGTAGTGCAAGAGAGTGCTTACTATAGCAGGCAGTGCTAATGAAGAGTCTAATGGTCTCTTAGACTTTCTCCTCCTTTTCTAGTCAGGCTCTACGTCATCCCTTTGTTGTCTGCAACTTCCAAGAACTTTTCTCTCAGAAGCAAGAGGAAGGCCTAGTGTGTGGTAACGTTTGCTGATGTATGAAGAATTTTCCCCATTTTGGTCAGAAAGAGGGGAAAAAAAGGAACAGAGTTTTTAAGAGTTTGAGGATTTAAAAAATCTTTTGGATATGGGTATCAGACTTTACACCCTTTATACAGTTTGCTTTCTTCCTGAGTTTTGCTCAATTTGGACAGAGAAGCTAGGCTTTCTGATTTTATTCATGCTTACTTTCTGACTGGAGAGGTGAGAGAAACACAGGTAAGCATAAGGAGGAATTTTTTAGCGTGTGTTAGTAAGGCTACATCTTTCCCGTGCACTTTTTTTCTGCATAGTTGGCTGATAGATCCAGAAGAACAGCCTTTTCCACACAAATACTGCTAAGCTGAATAGTGGGCCATACAACCCATTAGAAAACCGCTAAGGTAGATCTCCCACCAATCACTAGAATGTGTTTCTTCAGGGCTCAAAGTATGTCTGTGGCCTTGTTAAAAAATGTCTTTTGGACTCTTAACAAATGCATACCTGGTAGTTTATCAACATCTTCTGAAACAGTTTTACCCAATCACAGAGGGAACAGTACTAATGTGTTTGGCAGCACAGCCCTGAAGTCAGTGTTACTTGAAAGACTTATGTCTGGAGATAAATAAAGAATGTTTATGCGGGCTGTCACCTGGAAGTTGAAGTGAAAATGTTTTGAATTCTATTATCTTAAGCAGCCGTTACACATTTTCAGATACATTTTCTACGTTTCAGTTCAAGGACTCAGTAAGCCCTCCTATAATTCTACCATTCATTAGAGCCTTTTTAGGAAATCTAATCTTTGTAATTGAAAAGAAATTAAAAAGCCTTCAAAATGGGGAAAAAGCATTGGAGGATGGTGGGGCAGAAGTATACTTTAAAGTCATCCAGTTATGAGTGGGAAGTCATATGTACATACATGTATTTAACATAGCAATGGGCTCCAAATATTCGAGAACTGGTGCACCAGTAAGAAGTTTTTAATTTTTTCAGAAGTCTGTACTACTTTTGTTGAATTATGAAAGGGATGAAATAATCTACAATCTCTAAAGGGTTTTGTTGTGTTCAGGAAGACTCCTAACATTTAGGTACAGAAAAAATTGTCGTTTTGTGCCCTGAGGCACTCAGACTGTGAAGATAGGTAAATTGTAGAAAGAGGATGAAGAAGAGAAATGAAAAAGTGTTACTAGACAGCATTTTAACAATAGTTTGATAGAAAGTAAGTAATTTTAAAAAAAAGTAATTATGCTGAAAAAGGAAAAAAGTTATATGATTTCATTATACAGGCAAGCTCTTTATAAACTGATAATTTATTTGTCCTTGTCATGATTATACTATGTTCTGTCACAATTTATTTTAGTATTTAGTATCAAACATCTTTAAAGTATCAGATTTCAGCAGATTTAGGATGAGTAGTAGAGAAAATTGTTCCATAACATACTGGATCTCAAGAAACAAACAGGATGAATTGTTGCGAGGAATTTCTCTCATTTCTCTTTTATGACTTACTGATTTCCTTTCCACCATATTAATGCAGTTGTATAAGAAGCTTATATAAAGCTATGAAATTGTAGCACTATATATATCTCATTATAAAATAATAAAATAAGAACAGAAAATGTAAACTTTCCTTCTTGAAAGTGGACACAATGCATGCCAAACATGTTTTCTCCCAAGTAAAGTTTGTGTGGCACATACCCTGGAATTAAGATCGGTAGAATACTTCTATTTTTGTGTTGTTCTGGTCTGCCTGCTTTAGTTTAGCCTTGCAAAAGCTATATAATGTTATTAAAGAGGGCAAAGTGTGAAATTACAAGATGCTCATTGAAATAATTTTCAATTTTCATAATTGTAATAAAAATTGTCTGAAACAATGAGTTTTATAAATAATGTGAGTTTTCAGATTACTGACTGGGAGCCCATTGATCAACAGTCAAGCCAACAAGGCTTTATTTCAGTGGTAGGAGTAGGGAACACGCTTCTCTAATGAGTTAGTTATTAATGTACTTTTTCGGGTTTATTGGTCAGTTCACAGATTGTTGTCCTTGTTTACAACTTACTTGAGGTC
The DNA here is from genome assembly GCA_024611175.1 of Megaceryle torquata. Lineage (NCBI taxonomy): Eukaryota > Metazoa > Chordata > Aves > Coraciiformes > Cerylidae > Megaceryle > Megaceryle torquata. The sequence goes on from JANIJG010024518.1 coordinate 104,129, forward strand.
TGCTTTTTTACTGAAGCAATGATGACAATGAAGATATGCTTCAGTATTTTAACCCATTTAAAAAATTATACTGTGATAGTGTGGACAGACAATAACTTCGAGGTTTGCAATTACATTAGAAGCTGTAATGCTTTAGTATGTTTGTAAATACATTTTTATATATATTCATTATATACAGTATCTTATGCTCATTCAGTTTACTCCAGTTCTTCAGAGTGCTAAATTGAATGTTTAAAGAATTTATACCTCTATGAAGTAGTCTGACTTTTCATTACTCTTAAAGGAATGACTGAAAGGTGGGTTCTTATTTAGAAGCTTGGGGGAAATACAGTGTTTGTGAGTCATGGTTTTGACTTACAGAATGGCTTATATAAACTCGAGTAATTTCTGATAGATGGTTTACTCTTTTTGTTCCCATAGTAATTTCTATTTATTGAAAACATTTGTTACAGTATCTATTTACAAAATGTTTAACATTTTCTGGATCCTCTAAAATGTTAAAATACATGTTTAGAAATGTTCCTTATGCTTGAAACAAAACCAAAAGTGAAGTGCAACAAAAGGAATAATGTCAGCTTTCTCTGTCAACTTTCTCTGTCAACTTCTATGTTTCCTAACTGCACTGCCACTGCAGTTCATTCTTCTGACCCTGCCATCATTTTCCAATTATTTAATGTTTATATGCAATCTGCTCAGATGACATGAAGAAAACTTTACTGAGGCGCCAGGGAGGAGGATTTCTGGAATTTTTTCAAGACCTTACTGAACAAAGCCCTAGGAAACCCGTCTGAATTTTGTATTGACCCTGATCTGAGCAGGAGGCTGCAGTGCATGACTTTCTGAGGTTCCACTTTGATTTGATGAAATACAAGCATAGTTCATCAGCAGAGGTAGCTATATATATGTATGCCCATTGTGGAACAAGAGCAGTTACGTGGCATCTGCAGTTTTGCTTTCTCCAGACAGATAAATCTTGGAACCTTCCAGTATTATTATGGAAAAACCTTATGATGTGTTCTCTAGTTGTGAGGAAACATAACAGGAATGATTTGAAGCTAATATCCCTGCAGGGATAGAGTTAATGTTTTTATTCTGCATTTTTGTAGCATTATGCCAACTGCTGCGAACTGTCTTTTCTATTACGTATTCATGAAAATTTAACTCTTGTTTTCTGAAGTTCCAAGTCAATATTAGCTTAATTCCAGTATCACTTTTGTAGAACTTACTACATTTGCATGAAAAAAGGCAAAAATATATAATATATTCCCCAGTTCTGGTTCTGAGTTTGGTTTTTCACTCTCTATGAGCATTTGCATAAGGCATTTAAGGTTTTATTTATGATCGAGTCAAAAGATACATCTAAGTCCTGTGTATATTTTAAGAGTAAATCTGAAAAATCCGTATTTCCTTCTGTAGGTAACTTTTCAAAGTCATTTCTCTTCTTCTTGTGCATAGGAATGCTTTCAGTTTATACTGCCAGCCCTACCTCACGCCATTGATCTTCTGCGGGATGCCATTGTAAAAGTAAAGGAGGTGCATGATGAGCTTGAAGATCTACCTTCACCACCACCTCCTCTTTCTCCTCCTCCAACAACAAGCCCTCACAAGCAGACAGAAGACAAAGGAGTACAGTGTGAGGAAGAGGAGGAAGAAAAGAAGGATAGTGGAGTTGCCTCAACAGAGGACAGTTCTTCTTCACATATAACAGCAGCAGCCATTGCAGCTAAGGTGAGTCTGTCTTATTTCCCTGAGAGACCCTTTAGTTTCTATCTCAGGTACTTTCCACCAATATTCATTTGCATGTTAAGACTATACATTAATATCTGTGCAGTCAAACAGATGTATATTAAGTATGTTTAATATAAATATAGCTTCATATAAATAAATATATGCATCCCATTTCAGTAGGTGATTTGAAATTTCAATGGGAGATATATTGTTTATTATCCTGATTATAACATTTGTTTTCATGATACCATTCTGACATGACACACTATTTTTAATGGGATTTTTTAAATTCAAAGTACTCACGCTCCTGAACATGAAAAAAAAAAAAAAAGGTCCAGCAGGTGGCATATTAAGGAATCACAAAAAATTTTCCTGAGCCATAATGTCTAATTTGAAAAGAACATGTTGATTTCTAAAAACATTGATAAAAAGTATGACAGATAGGGGGCTGTGCAGACTATACTGTATTCCAGTGTTCATGCCCACGTAAGAAATGTGAAATTCTGCCACAACACTTGAATTATCATCACATTGTCTTTACAGTCTTGCTTTAACCAGTAATCAAAGATCAATGTTACTCAAACCAAAAGAGTAAAGTTAAGACTACAGAAGAAAAAAAAAAAAAGATAAGACTTGCAAATTATTTCAGTTCAAATTTTAAAGGGTTTCTAAAGAAATATCCTGGTATTTGAAGCAATATATAAATATTACCTCAGGATTATGTCTTCAGTTTTCAAATGGAAAGACAATGTATCCCTATGTGTTTAGAAAGGTTTTTTTTTTTTTTTCCCAAACTGCTTTGTTCTATATTTACTCCACAAATTTTACTTTTAATTCCTGTCATGAGAATTGAAAGTCAAGTAACTCAAAATTATATTAAACAATTTTTAAAGCAAAGCAGCAATATTCTAACTCCAGAAATGTGAATTCAGGTCTGAGACATCTTGACATTTCTAAGACAGCTGCAGCTGGAGATCATCTCCTCATGTACAGAAAATCCTGATTACATATATCTTTACAGGGATGAATTAAGGTAATTATCACTTGCAAGTTTCAGTTTTTATTAATGCAAATTTTAAATTGTATAATTTATTTTGATATAGGCAAAAATAAATAATATGTGCAATTTTTAAAGGTAGAAAATACCTGAGATGTAAACTGGCTGTGTTCATATGCGTTTGGCATTTCAGTGTCACGGTTGTTTTCACCTCATTCCCTTTTCGTCATTTGCTTGTATAGTTTCATGTTTTCCTGTCACTGTATTCATAGCTGTTATGTGTTGTGCATTAGAAGCATCCATCCTACACCAGTTCAGCTGTTATCATGGCAAAAGGTGAACAGCCCATCCCTGGTCTCATCAGTTATTGCCATCACGCAGCAGGCAGTGCAGGAGAACCGGTAAGAGATGCTTCCAAGAGGCTTTTGCACTAAACAGTAGCTAAAAATACACTGCCTGCCTCCTAGTCTACTCTGTGAACAGACAGTGTTATTTATTTTCTTCTAACAAAGACACATCAGTGCTGTCTTTTAGAGAACATGTTGCAGAAAATATTCTGTTTAAGATACAGGGGTAAACATGGTAAAGTTCATGTGTGTTGTCAGTTTGAATCATTTGGCTGCTGACATAATCATTGCTATAAAGCCTGTGTTTCTGATTAGTCATCAGCTTTATCATCCAATATACACAGTAATTGGATATAATTAAAATAATCTCCTAAAATTACTGCTTTAGAGCTATGAAATTTTGGTAACTTTTTTACCCTTCATTTGACTTGGTTTGCTTTTTCCTCTCAATTGTTTGTGTGTCAACTTAATACAGCATTTGCACTGGGTGTTCATAGTTTGCTTTCATTGCTTGCAGTTTCTCCTTTATTTTTGTACTCTGCTTAGAAGAATAATTTCTCAAAAGCAGATGAAGACTTAAGGAGTAAAGGATACAGTGGACTTACATTAAAATACTGTATTTTAATGAATAGTAGGCAACTATTTCAAAGAATGATAGAAAGGACTTAGTTTATTACAATCCAAAGATTATAACTCAGTCTCTAAAAAAATACTGCACTTTATTTTTCATCTCCCAAAGATTTAGTCTAGGCTTGAATCAAGATAGAATAATGGCTACAGTAATATGAGGAATGAAATAGAGTTTACTGTATTCATAACTGTAGATTAGAGAAACCTAAGGAAGGCAGTTAGCCTAGAGAGAGTTGTGCTGTCTGACCTATTCATTCCACATAAGCCAGCAAATGGGCTCTAAGTTCTTGGGAAAATATGTCACTAAGATTCAGTGACCAGAGGCTGCACTTTCTCATCCCCTTAGACAAATAGGAATTAAAACCATCAATCAAATGGCATAACACTTCTGTATCTAAAACACAATGGCCATGTCTTTTGAAAAGTTACTTTGGAAGTGTGAAAGCTTTAAAGTTAACACACCTGATAACAAAGCTATATATGTGTATATACAGACATACACACACTTATTCCAATAGTTCCCTCTTTTTTTTGATTTTTGGCTACTAAACTAGAATTAGCACCATAGTCTTGGTGTCAGTAGAACAGTGAATTCAGTCTCTCTGAAGCATGCTTTCAAGATATCATCCAGGCTTCTGTGCCAATTTGCAGATTACTCTTGAGTTACTGTTTTATGAATTCTATAATCCAAATCAGGCCTTCAGATTCAGAGCAGGAAGTAGCTAGTTTTTAGGACAGTTGTGGGATTTTTTTTAAGTTGTCCTTTCTCTATGCTTTGAAGGTATTTTTACCCCTGTGTAACAATCATAGAAATTACCATCTACAAGTTGTTTTCTTAGTACCTCACCAGCACTATCAAGCTTTATTCCAGTCCTAAGCAAAAGAGAATAAAGAGCTCAGATATTTTCCTTTTTCCCCTTCTTTTCAACACTTAGTTCTCCAATGTGAAAACACAAATACTTAAAACGGTATAAAAGTACTCCTGGAAAAGGTCCTATCAGATAAAAATTGGTGAAGTGATGACTGATGGATATAGTGGATATCTGTCATTTCATTCATTTCTCATACATTTGTTTCTCCATCAGTATGTTACAACAGGTTTTCCACTCCCAGCTAGTGCAAACAGAAACTGGTTTCGCTGAACTTAGAGTTCGGTTGTACCCCATTTAAAGTATTGAGACATCTGCCCTCTGTTATTTATTTTTTTTTAATTGGAAAATGGGTTAAAAAATTTTAGAGGGAGATATCCTCAATTCTCAGTGTGACTTTGTGAAAATTAAAAAAAAATAAAAACAAAACAAAACAAAAAAAAACGTTATCCCAAACACAATAATATTCCTATCCTTCTTTATTGCAGATTTCCAGGCTCCAGGAAACACAGAAATTTCTCATGAGTTTATCAACCTCTTTAACAGGGTTAACAAGATGTTGCCTTGATTAGAGACTTAGATTGCCTAAATTTAATTTTAAAAGGAAAAAAACAATCATTAAATGTAGGTGAGAAAAATCAGACATACATATTACATAGCATGTATGCATAGAAATATGAATCGTATACTATTGTCCTTTTCACTTAACGAACAGTATATACCCATTATGTTTTTAATATATTTATGTAGTTTACATATTAGTATATTCTCTGAAATAGCAGGTTCTAGTGGTTTAAAGAGAATACTAATGATTATTTTAGCAATACAACACATTCTGCTGTCATATTAGAGAGAAAAAGCTCTTGAGAGAATGATGTGTGTTTGAGAACTAAGTTAATTCTCACAGTGAGATTTAGTGTCTGCAAAAGCTAGCGAGCTGAAACTGAGTTCCAGATAGGTTTATATGTGGATTGTTTTATGGTAATTGTGTTTTCTTTAAAGGTAGTGATTAGGGCATAGATCTCATTGAAATGAAATGGCTGTAATCATCTTTTCTGTTTATATTCAGCTTTCTTTTCTGGTTAACTTCCTGGCTGAAATTTTACTTAAATTTTAGTTTTCCCTAAGGCAAGAATTGGTACTTCACATGCAGTTCAGCCGAGACTGAAATTATCTCATTCACTTTGTTGCAGAGAGAGGTTTTTGTTCTGAAAAAAAGTTATACTGGATAAAATTTTAGAAGCAATGATAGATGGATATGGTGGATAGAAGGAAAAAAAAAAAACACACACACACACAAAACCCCACAAACCTACAACTAAAACAAACAGTCAGTTGGAATATGTGGTTACTCTAGACTCTAGAGTAACCAGAATAGACCCAGGGAGAACTACATCATAGTATCATTTGCAAAATCAATATTCTATTTGTATTGTGGGATCTTGGAGTATACAAAGAAGGTAATAGAAGGTAATCACATAAAGATGTGTGCAGCTTTTTATCAGAGGAGGATAAAGAAAAGGCATCTTACTTGAAGACTTAAAACATTTATTTTATTGTGTCTTTTTTATTTTATGTCTTTATCAAAATGTAATAATATATCAAAAATTGTTTTGTTGTATTCTCCTTAGTCATGGAGATGAGATGAAAAGAAAGTGTTAAAAGTTGTACATAGTAGTGGAGCTAATGAGCTATTTAAGATGGGATTGCAGGAGAAAAAGAGAACAGAAGGGAAACGGTGCTTCTGACTACAAACTGTTTACATGATCAGAATATCACTGTCCCTGTTTATTTATAGTGCTTGTCTAAGATGCCATTTGCAAGTCAGAGTACTCCAAATAGAGGCTAGTTAGACACTGCTTCTAGAGAGGAATATAGCCCCAGCATAATCATCCATAGTGAAGAAAAGCTCTGCATACTTCATAATTTACAGTAAAAATTGCAACACAAGTTACTTAGCCTTGAAAGATCCTCTGAGGAAAGTTGGGGATTTAAATGCTGACAGAAATGGACTGGCAAAAAATATTGTCAGTCTAGAAACACAGCAGTGGAGCAGAAAGAAGGCAGTTGGTGGCACACAGAGTACAAAATCTGTTTCCACACACCTTATAAAGAGGTTATAAATATGAGAAACTGTAATGTCTGGAGGAGGGTTTATGGTGAAATAAGATCCCCTCGGTATAACCCGTTATCTCCAGTTGCTGAGTTAGACATAATCATTATGTATAGATGAGAAGCAAGGAAGCTGGGGGGGGGGGGGGGGGGGGGGAAGAAGGAAAACATTATTGGTACATTATAAATGTTTTCTGATCACAAAGGTTTAACTATTCTTCAGAGAACAAACAAAAGCATGTTTCTAATTTGCTATAAAATGAATGCTTTATTGTCATTGCTTTCATGTGAATTAGTGAAGTTTTGCACATATTTAAGTGATAATTTGACCCAAAGAATCTGTTAATAAAGCTGTTGAATAACTCTAAAAAGAGCATACTGCAGTGTGGTAAATGATCAGGGCATAATACATCAAACTGACTCTTAGGCCTAAAATATGCTTTGAAGCTTTAAAAGGGAGAGATTCCCTAAATCAGCAACCCAACTGCCTTCATCATTCAACAGGAAAAGAGTTGCTTCTTGTATGTAGGGCTAAAGACTCCTTTCCCCCACTGTTTCTGTAGGGGAAAGGAATATGTATAAGCCTTCCTAGGCATATACATATCCTCAGAAGGTTTTTTGTGTACTCTTCAGGACAAAGCACACAACCAATTCAATGTGATCAGCCCACTGGAAAAAAAAAAATAGTGAGTGAAGTAACCTCAGTCTAACTGAAAGGCTCAAGGCAGGGAATCCATGAATTTTGGGAGAGGGGGTTGCCTCTGTCTTCTGACATCCCATTAGGGGAGAAAAATCTATGGCAAACTGTTACAAACCTTTTCGTAACACCTCTGCCTTTGCCACCAGTCTCTAAGTCCCAACTCACTGTTCTTTCTTACTACTCTCCTGACACTGCACCAGTCAGTCAGATGGAAGACCTATTCATACGCCTGAGACAACTCCTGCCCTTCTTTGAAGGGGCTGCAAAGGCCGCCAAGCTAGTAGGGCACTTTCCTTTCTTCATACTGACTGCAAAGGCCTTCTCTAGTTCTTTCCCCTGCTGACTCCACCCTTTGAAGGCTCTTCTTCAGTCACTTACTCTACAGCAGATTGGGAGGGGAAAAAAGGCTTTTAGGATGATCTCCCCAGTGGAGCAGGCACTAGGGGATTTTGTAATAATACTTTGAATTTCTATGGTCCCTCTCATCCAAGAGTCTCCAAAGGACTTTTACATTCATTAAGCCTCCTGATCCACTACCATTATTATCCCCTCTTAGAGATAAGAGCACCAAGCCGTAGAGAAAGCATTGCAGATAAAGATTGCCCAGGACTGAGAAGTGGGGTGTCTCACTTCCCATTTTCTGTAGTAACCGCAAGTAAACTTGGCTTTACCAAAGGCCTGTGATGTGGTGATCTGTATTTTAAACAGCTTTTGCATAGCACTATGTGATTTATTTTAATGCAAATGTCCATGTGAAAGGTACTTATCTTTCCATGATCAAAGGAAGTATATATTAAGGCCAAACCAACCGCATTATATTAACAATTTCTATTTGTTGCACATAATGATAAGACTTTAGAATGTATGATAATTGGATAAATGGTCTCCTTTTCCATGCTCTAGATTTCAAGTTTATTGCAAAATCTACAGAAAGAGCACAAAATGGGGAGAAAGGAGGATGCTTGTATCTCAATACCAGGGGCATCCACCATACTCCTGACAGGGATTACTCAGTTGTGGTAATCCATATGTACTTCAACAGCTGTTGATGCTTGATGAAATTGACAGTAACCACAGAAAGTCTCTTTGTCATGATATACAACACTGCATGGGTAGGAAAGTGAATATTCTAGGAAGCTCATGATGAAAGGAAAATACAAGTTTCCTGCACAGTCTTGCTTCATGAGCACAAACCAGCAGAGTGAAGACTATTTGCTATTCTGAAATCTGCCATGGATTAATAGTCTGACTTTGGGAATGCCACTTCTGTTTCCTTCCCCACTTTGAGTTACAAGAAGGGGACTGATTCATAGCTAGATAAAATCATAATATGATTGAAAGCCAAAGAATAGCCTATTCCCTATCATGTCACCCAAAGTGCATGATATCTTGGCTAGTGAGAAAGAAGCAGAAATAGCACAGACCTTCTCTCTCATTGTGTAAGTTTATGTTGCCTGGTTTGAAAGCTCAGCCTCCTCAATTCCCAGCCACTGCTGTAACAATAAATAATCACAATGATGCATTTGCTAGGATGAATGAAGTCTTGTACAAATAGAAATGGCTGTTCAGACTTTCAGGGAAATAATGACTCATGAACAGGTAACAAGGCTATTGCTCAGGTAAAACTCACCACTAACTCTATCCTGAAATTTTCTGAGGAAGCAGAATACTCTGCCTGGTGCTGGCCAGTCCTCACTACAGTGTGATCTACACCTTCCATGCACCCAACCTTGGCTCAGCTGCAGAAGCAGGTGCTGCTCTCTGAGCAATACCACATTCTGCACATGTTCCCTCGTTTCCTACAAGCCACTTTGAGTAAGCCAACCACCAATTCAGCCTTTCAAAGCAGCTTGTTTTTATTCCTCAAGAAAGAGTTTGTAGCTAGGATTTAATAAGCTTGTAGTGCTTTATATTTTGGGAAGAAAATAAATTAAAAATCGCATTCTGCCCAACACTGGCTATGTAAACAAGGGCAGTGATTATACATTTGAATGATGGAATGAATGTGGTGTTTATACAGTAGGACAAGAGAATAATTCTGATTCACTTGGCGATTATTTGCCATAACCAATGGAATTTTTATTTTAGTGCAATAAGCTCTGATATGTTCACCCTAGAGTAATTTTGTTCACAAATCTGGTATCTCTCTAGTCTATCTACTGGATAGTCTAGTCTAATATTTTCATGCTGTGCAGCAATTAATTTTATGAGAATGTAATGTGTTGTTTCTTTTCAGAATTTCATTCTTTATATTCCCCTCATAATTTTTCAGCACAATTGAAACTGAACTCTTTTGGTATTAAAAATAGTGCAAGACAATCTTTCTTAGCCAATGTTAAAAAAAATGGCTTTCATCTTCCTTAAGTGACACCGATGATGGTAGCTCCACATACTAAAATGGACATGCAATAATAATACTTTTGCTTCTTTTCTGTCACTTCATGTTTACTTTTTCATCTCTCTCTTCATTTCTTCCATCTCTTTTTGTTTTTGAAATATTCTCTTTTCCTTTATTCAGTCCTCACCTAAGACAAATAAACCACCTCATTCTACACTCCCTTTTTTCCCCCCTCCCACACCTCACCTTTACTCTCTAACAATAAAATGCAAAACATCAGGATTGGTAGGAGCCTTAAAACAGAGATGGACAGGACTGCCCAGAGCCTTTAATTATAATCTTCCACATCTGAGCAGATTCTGGATTAATGAAATACTATTCATTGCAGTGCTGATTGTTTTTTTCCTTTACAGACAACAAAGAAGTCCAAGTCCTCATTATGGATATGTCTGTCAGACAAATCCAGGAAAACACCTGACAGACAAATCACACAAGTAAAGCAACTGCCTACTCTTTGCCACTTAATGAACCTGGGCGGAGTTGAGGAAACTGCAAGCAGCCAAGCAATTACTAGAATGTCTAAATACCTTTTGTCTACCCACAGAGAAATTTCAAGTTTGAAGTCAGAGGACAGACAAAGTATTCTGAAAAAAAGCACATTAATAATAGAGAATATTCACTCAATGAAAAATAACTCTGATGATTCTATTGTATTTCCTGAAATATTTAAAACTATGTGGCACAAAACAAGACTTCTACTACATCTTCCAGGTAACCAGGTTAGAGATCATGAGCACTTCCCACCAAAGAGAGTTTTTCCTACTAGCTTGTCACTACTTTATTATTGCTCTAGGTCAGAGACCTCATGTGTCCTGAAGCAACCCTCCTTTTGTTCAGGACTTTTCCTATCGTGTTTCAGTCCTATTACAGGTTTTCCTGTGGCCTCTGTAATGAATTTTTTGTTTTATTTCTGATTTTCTTTTCCTCCACTCTTCCCTTCCATACAAACAGGAGAATTGCAAGGGTATATTATCTGTAATATCTATAAGAAAGCAATGGGGCCAGGACCCAGTACAAATGACTTCTGTTTCTTATCTTTTCATTGTTTCTTTCTTTTTTCATAAAGAAAAAGGTTAGGGTATAGAATAGATGAGAAAGCTGCATCAATCTGTATAGCTTGGTCCACACAGAATTCAGAGATATTCTGTGTACAAACCCCAACTTTTATGATAGTAATTAAATTTAGAATACAAATGTAGAATCAAAAAACCACTATACATTAATAATTTGGATTTAGTTTGGTGCTTCCTGGAGAACATCTGCCTTAAAGTCTAATAATGAGTGAGGAGTCACTCCTGACAGTGAGGAAAGGATTACTGCTGCTTTCTATAGACAAAAATAGTGACCATTAATGGGGGCATTCACAAAGGCTACTCTCACAAAGATAATACTAATCTGTTTTATTGTCCATGGGTTTTCAGGGTGACTCTTTTGCGGTGTTTGTCATCCTTTAGACAAAGGAAAGAGTATAGGAGGTAGATTTCAGGAGTAACCACAAGATTTATTTTCCTGTCTCTGTTCCTAGATTTCCAGGATGACAATTGACAGGGTGTATCCAGAGTTAAGTTTAATTAAGGAAAGCAAACAGAAAGAAAGTGTTACCAGATGTGAACGAACAATATGGTGTTCTCCCCAAAGCATTCTGAGAAAACTGGAAAAGTGGTTTTGATCATATTTCCAAGGAAAGCTTGGAAAAATCATAACTTTTTTGGCTACAATAAACCTAAAACATTTTTAGGTTGTAAAACACAACTTGGTAACATTCCAATTTTACTCAAATGTAGATTTTGCATGGTCCACATCCTTTTATGATTATTAAAGTTCTACAGTGGATTTCGAATTTCTCTTTCAAAGCAAGAACCCAAAAACTTACTAATTGAAAGACCCTTGGTGTTCTGTTTTCTTCCTATCTTTGCTATAACTTGAGAACAAGAGAGATCCCCTAAGGTTAGGCTAACTCTACAGTGTAGCTAAACCTGTTTATTCATCTGTACACCTCTGAGGACTATGTCACTTAATTATAAATAACAGAAGTAAGAATATAAAGAGTGAGCATTACTCAGTCATAATGTGCCAATGTGTGTATTACTTGCTCTTCTACTGTCTGATTTGCTACAAGATAATAGCCTATTATTGCTACCAGCTGCTAATTAACTGCTAATTAATAGCTTGATAGACTCTGAAGCCAGGAGGGATCATTAGATCATCTAATATAACCACAGCAGTCTTAACACATTTCACCCATACTCCCAGAACTTGTGACAGGCTGTTAAGGCCAGTCTTTGCCAGCAACAACCACACTAAAGTCATCTAGAAATGAAAAGCCTTCTGGTTCTTTTATAGATATTCCAGTATTTTACCAACATCAGTGCAAGATATTTCACTGAATGGGTTTCCACCAGACCAAATAGCTTTTTATTATCTGGTATTTTCTTCTCACAAAATTGTTCACTTATCGTAAGCAAGTCTTCATCGTACGTTTCACAAACTAAATAGACTATTGCCATTTCTCATTCATCTCTGAAATGATTTCCTACACTCTCTTCACAATTTTATTAAGTTTTAAAAAAAAAAAAACAAAACCAGAGATTCTAGAACACCTGGAATGTTTTACTACATACAGGATCAAAGCCAATCCCTACACATCCATCACACAAAAATGTCATCTAGGTATTGTCTTGAACTTAGAGGTGATATGGCAGATTGCCCCACTGCTAGCTGCCTTGCCACCCTCATACCCATCATTCAATCTATTAAGCAATATCTTTATTTGAAAGGTTTTTTGAAACACACAGAAAGGTGATATACCCTGCACTTCAAATGGCTTTACTTTTCTTCCACAAGAAAATGCAGATAAGCATTCCTCTGTGCTGTCCCACACAATGGGAGAGAGTCCTCAGTTTTAGTACGTGACTAAGATGTGATAAGAGCAGAGTTACAATTCCCCTTGAAGCAGACCGGCAGAAGGTCAGCACAGTAACCCTGGCTCCCCTGTTCTTGCTCAAAGGCGCTTGATTTGGCACTCTGATTTCTTAAGCCTTTATTGCATCTTCCAGCAAAGGTCACATTTTCATTTTCTACAAACGTAGCCCTGAGGAGACACTAAGTGATTTCCCTTTTTTACTTCATGTTCTCATCACTTCTTACCTCCACACCCTCCCCACACTGGTGCATTTTTATATATGTATAGTTTCTAGAAGTTTTTCAGGTTCACAAATGGCAAGTTATACATTATTACATACTTGATTGCTTGTAAACGTGTAAGATTACAAGAAGCAAGACAGAAGAGTAAATTGCTTTATAGCCTCTTTCCTACCACTGTTACTTCCTTGGTGTCCTCAGAGCAAGCCAAGGGAGGTAACACTAAAGGTGCTTATTTGTTTTGTGTATGCTATTCTTCTGAGACAAATATCACAATATTACCACTTGGGTGAACTAAAACACTGTGCTGGGAATGCAGTGCCAGAAAGACATAACCAGGTACTAAACAGGTACCTTCTGCATGGCACAATAGGCAGGACAACTACTTGCTTTTGTTTGGGTGAACTGCTCTAAGTCGCCTGGATATTGCATGTTCTAAAAAATCCATAGTGTCACTTTGTATATTAAGAAAGTTTTAAACACGGAAATTGACTAGTAAAGCTAAGCTACTCAATGTTTCATTATAGCTCCTTCACAGCTTCTTGGTTCCCCATTTAGATTTTCCTCAGACATAGAGGAACAAACTCCTTCCTCTTTAGAAAATACAATGAAATAGCTATCAGTAATTTAATAAGTCCCACAAGATCCCCCTTGAAGAAAGAATACACACTCTAGAATACCCAGATGCAGACGGTTAGCTTATTAGCATGCTTTTATGCAGATTGGTTTGGTTTCTTCAGCCTCTGGCTTTGCCATATAAATACACTTACTGTTCTTCTACCTTCCAGACCAAGCTTTTGAGCAGAAGTTGATATACTCAAATATAGCAGATATCTTTTAGATAGTACAAAACCTTTAAAATACACACTTGCCGAGTAAAGAGTTACGCAGTAACTCCTATGGTATGGTGATCTTAACTGATAAGAGTTTGAAGAAGATTGACTGTCAGTACTATGGGTTCAGATCAGTGGAGCCAAACAGTTTCCTTTGAGCTCACATAGGTTGGCCTCAGCTATTTGTTTCTATGTTTGAAATAGAAACAATCAATATGGTGCTGCAGACATTACTAGGGATAGCAAAAATATAAAACATTGATAGCAAAACATAAAACATTAATTGTTTTGTGTGCAATCATTACCAGTATAAATAGGCAAGAGAGTTTCCAAGTTCACTGGGTATTTTACTAAGCCATAAGATACATCTTTTTACCTAGTTTGAGACAGCAAGTCCCCTTAGCCCTGTTTCCCGAGACACAGTGGTACAGTGATTCACTAGCTTCATGACAGGAATTAATAGAAAAAAAAAAAGAAAAGTATTAAATCTTTTTGTTATATAAAGTAGCTGTGTACAAAAGTACTTCTTGCTGGTTCACGGAGACTTAAGAACAGTCTTGAGGATCCCTGGGTGATTATTAAAGAAAGGTCTAAGTGATATGAATGGCCCCATAGACCTAGACTGTCTAATCAAAGGAGAGGACATGGGTCAGTTAAGGACAATTCGGCCTATTACTTACCGATGTTCCGAGATATATTTTGAACTGTTCTTGCATCAATATTTTAGACAAACTTGCACTGTTCTTTCCTCTTTCCATGATAAGGAAAACATCTACTATCAAAGCACAGCAACCTGATAGTTCCCATGTCAGTTAAAAAGACTACTCAGCTATGAAGGTGTTTTTAAGAGATGGAATAGCCTGCCATGAGGAAAGTAAGCATCCTGCATGGATCACAAAACAGAGGCTTTCAAAAGGAAGGAGTCATGCATATTATTTTTATGCATATTATTCCTTTTAGTTGTGAGTAAGGAAGAACGAGTCAGGGATGTGATATCCAGAGAGGCTTTACAGAATCACAGGGGCCAAAAGCAGACCAGGAGTTTCCTGGTGATGCCCGAGCCAGGCCCCAAGGAGGTAGCAGACACTCCCGGAGGACAATAATCACTAGCTGAGTTCGCCTCTCAAGCTAGGAGGGGAGAACCAGTTACCACCAGCTGCACTCACCTCGTGCATTGGCGGAGCTCCCAGCGCCTGGCCCACGCCTCCTTCTTCAAGTGCCGCCCTGGCCCCTATATCCCCTCCGGCTCCGTGCACAGCGGCTGCGCTGCCCTGAGAAAGAACTCCCCAAGCGATGCCCTCTCGCCGCTTATTTACCCGCGCTCCCGAGGGGCTGCTTTTATGACGGGGGTGGCTGTGGTGGCCTCGGTGAGTGCCCGGTGTGGCGGTTACGCCTCGTTCAGATCTGCCGCCACCGGCGGCGCTGCTCCGCCCGTGCCCCCTCAGTAGTCGCCCACCAGCTTCCGACTCCTGGCGCACGGGGGGCGGTGTTCTCTGCTTTTCTCGGCTTCGAAAAGCCTTTAGAAGAGCTCCTGGCCAGGACTTGTCGCTGCCGTTTCCTTTCCCAATGTGCAGTGGAGCTGGTTTCCTCCGCGAGAGGTGCAGTGACAGTGGAGTTTTGGATCCTCACGGCAGTAAGGAAAGCAAACAACGTAAAGACTTTAGATACCAGGTAGGGACACTTGGGCTTCGTTAGGAAA
The DNA here is from genome assembly GCA_024611175.1 of Megaceryle torquata. Lineage (NCBI taxonomy): Eukaryota > Metazoa > Chordata > Aves > Coraciiformes > Cerylidae > Megaceryle > Megaceryle torquata. The sequence goes on from JANIJG010024518.1 coordinate 119,583, forward strand.
CGTGTGCACAGGTTCGGCCAGTTTTGCCTAGTTTGATTATCAGGCTGCTCAGAGACACTGGATTCTGTTGTAGTCACGGACAGGACAAAGCCATGGACGTTTGCATCTAACTTTTCAGTTACATCTGCTTTAAACATGGTGCTGGGTTACAGACTTCTGGAGGTCTCTTCCAGCCTAAATCACGTTGTGGTTTGTGCTGTAATATTTTCCTTTTCTTTCTGTAGTTGCACCAACTGATCTATCCTTTCAGACCCCAAATAAAGGACCAGCATGTTTTTCTCTGTTTATACACATTCTATGAAGATACTCCTATATCGTTTGCTATATGACATACTGGCTCAAAGTTGTTCAGTGTATCACGTTGCTGGCCTAAATGTCTGCTTGCTTTTCCAAATCAGTTCTGTGTCTGCCTGCCTGTGATAAACTGCTTTTAGTTGCAGTGCTCAACAGATAACAGCAGGGTTGTGAATTAAGGCCTTGTAGTAAAAATCAATCTATGAATTTTGTTTCAGTGAAGCAAAATGGATTTTTATATTGGTTGCCTAATGAAACAGGGTTTATTATGTATTCACTCTTTGAAGGTGAATTGTCATTCTACTTGACCAGCCTCTCTGATATTTTTTTAATTAATTCATCAACCACGATGAGATGAGACAAAAGGTCAAATGTTAGAAGTCTCAAAGATGAAATTACTACAAGTATTATGAAGTCTGATAGCTCAGAAAGTATCCATAGCTGAGAGATAGCTGCCATACGATTTTGCATTTTACTAGAAACCAGAAAATATATGTAGGAGAGCTGTAAGAGTCCTAGCCACAAAACAAGCTTCACCTGGAGCTCCCTCCTAGATACCGGAAAACACAGCCACAGGACAAACCCACTAAGGGAAATCCACCTTCCCTAATTCTCCTTCACATTGTTTAGCTCAGTTTAACAGTCTGTTCTAAGGACGCACTGCTGTATACTGTACAGCTAGTTTGGATCATGTGCATGCATTGTGATTACAGAATTTGGTCAAGTTCTGTCCTGCCAGAGAAATACTACATTGTGTCCTACAGTTGTTCATCCCTTGTGGGAGAGGAGAGAATCTTACACTGACATTTGATCTACTAAAGACACAAATCAGTAGCAAGTATAAATAGGGTAAGATTTCATTTTTAACACAATCTGTGAGTTCCTACTATTGGAGTTGGTGACCCTTCTTCACACAGCAGGTCTCAGCTTTGATTTTCATAAGCCTCCCAGTGTTACAAGCTGGAGTCTGTGATTGTACTGAAAACAGAGAAATTATATGGGCACTAGTTACTCCCTTTTGCATATAGTAGTATCCAGAATTTATTTCAGTGAATCCAATTTCTGAGAAAATTCCTCCTGTTAGAGACAATTTTTTTGCTTCTAGCTTAGCAAATCCTGACTCTGTCAGTAAACAAAAAAATAGTGTATGCATATATACATATAAATATTAATAAACAAATAAATATATTAACTTTTTTTTTCTCTCCTATGAGTAGGAAATAACAAATGCAGACACAGGGGAAAGGTGCTAAATTGTTTTTATTGCATTTCTTTTAAATATACAGTATGCCAGTTCAGCTCCCAGAGGCATTAAGTGAAAGAGCCCAAAAGCAACATAAACAAATTCAAGCACAAATAAAAACAAATTCAACAGTCACAAACACCCCTCAGTAACTTGACTTCTATTTCTGACTCAGAGTTGTGCCTAGGGAACCTAATATTTGAAAATGAATTTGTAGGTGCCTTATATTTCTCTATTGCTGGGTATAGCATCTCAGGATTTGTTTTATTTTATTTGACATCCACAAGAAGAATTTTGTAATTATTTGTTGTTAGATACTACACAGAAAAGAAAGAGCAAAGGAAAATGTTGAAACTGTTGAAGGGAATGCAGAAAATAAAAGAAAACTTATTATGGCTGCAAGGCTCAATAACAATAATTAAGGACCTTATTGCTGATAATGTTACAGAACTGTAATTTTTTTTTTTTTTTAACTGTTTGTGGCATATACTTTGTTTCCATATTACTTGTCACTTCTGTGGAGAAACATCAAATCTATTTAACTAACAACAAAAGAAAAAGGGTAGAAAAAGTTATTTATGTGTTGATCTCTTAAATGGTCTAACAAAGGTTCATTATTTCTCACCAAAGTCAATAATAACTTCCCTTACTCTACCAGGCACATGAAGCAGGCCCTATGAAAGGTCCCAAAATTATTCTGATTGATATCAGAAGATCAGAGCTTTTAAATGCTATGAAAATATTTGGTCTTTTTGTAGGGTCTTGCTGGTCTGGCTTTGAAAGAAAATAATTCCCAGCTTTATCAAAAAAGGTGGCCTTCCACTGTAGCCTGGGATAGCTTTATGTCTGCTCCAGAAGGCATCTCCTGGCACTTGCTGTGCTGCTGAGTCTCCAGGTTGTCATTTCCTGGAGTAGATTAGTCAGTAGATTGTGTGCTGATTCATATGTAATAGTATATGAAATGGATAGATGAAACCTTGATAGAAGAAATTGAGAGAGATATATACATTAGTGGAAATGGGGTCAAAATGCAGTATCTGTTTTTCAACAGTAAATCAAAACCAGACAATCTTTATATCTTTCTGCTATGTTTAATAAGAGGTCTGGTTTGGTTTTTTTGTTTCTTTAAATAGATATGGGATACAGTGTGGCTGTAATATACTTGTATCTCAGTAGAGGATTTGATACACAGAGAAGCTCCTGGTTAGAAAGGAAGTTTACAAGTTTAAGTTTTTTTAAATGGGTAGGAAAGCTGAAGTGTGAATATGTATGGATGTGGCCATAAGAAGCTATCAGACTGGAGAGAGGCAAGAAGAAAAATCCCTAAAGGATTAGTCTTTTTTTTTGTGTTGTCTTTGACAACATTGGCACAAAGTCATGCTGTATCTGAGGTCAGAAGCAGTCAGTTGCAATGCAGACGCAGTGGAAGATGCAAGGTTGGGAACAGAAATATGGCCATTTTCTGACTAGAACTAAACACGTGTGGTTTTTCCATGCCTATTCTGGCTCAGGATAGGAAGAGCTTTAATAGATTACAAGGAGAGGAAAGGAGAAGAAAGGTGTTGGCATGGATGTTTATTCCATAACATGCTTTGAGGTTTTGTTGTATACAGTCCAATGGAGACATCCTGCAGAAATATTGTCTTACCTGTTTAAAAAGGAGTGGCTGAAAAGAGGTTCAAATCTATCATTGACTAATCCAGTGATTATATGAGGAGACTGGGGTATGAAAAAGCCAAGTTTAGTTTGTCTCAACATCCAGGTACTTCTATGACCTTAGGCAAATCAAAGAATTGGTCTGTAAAGTTCCTTATCTAGTAAATGGGAATAAAAGTACCTCCTGACTTAGTAGTGGTGGTTGTGGGGAGAAACACATTGAAATGTAGGAGATATTCAGGTCATATTTTAAAAAGATCCCCATGAGCATCATTCTTCTGGAAGCTGCCACTGGATTTAATAGAAACTGATGACTTGCAGTAAAAGATTTAGTGGTTATTAAATGTATGCAAACACTTAATGGACTGTGTATGGTTTTATTCTAGCTGGTTTATCTGGAAAACTTAGTTAATTATAATTTGACTTTTAAAAACTGTTTGCTACATGCAACTTCAGGTGTTGTATTGCTTAAACACCCTTCAACTTGTAGCTCTCTGACACTTAAGGAAAAAAATATCTAGTGCTGAGGAAGTATACTACAGAGCCATGCAGTAACAGTAGTACTGTTTGCCCAGATCGTTCTACTTGCTATTAGTCCTAAATGGCACCTTCATGGTGTGCAGTTGCAAGGTTGAAATAGTGCTGTGCCTACAGCCATAGTTGGTGCCAACCACACTCAGCATTAGACTCATTTTAACATATTTGTGCTCACATAAAAGCAGGTGACCTGTCAGGTCAGCAATCTCCTGTGTTTAATGCTAAAAAGCAGTTATTGGGTGACTGTTAAAAGGCCATGGACTAAGTGGAATTCAGAGATAACAGAAAGAGGGAAAAGAGAGGAAAACATCTCAGATTCCTTTTTCATTTCAAATGCATTCTTTGGGGAAAGTGTCATTTACTGCAGATAAAAATGCAGGTGTCAGTAATTTTATCTAATTACTACAAATGGGTTTTCCATGTATGTGAACCAGCTGGGAATACTGAATGGTGAAAACATGTAGTAAGAAGATGGATTTGGAGAGGGTGGAAGGGAGCGCCTTTAATAGGTGATCACAGTGAGCACTCTGGGGTAACAGGGGTATTGGGAATGGTCTTAGGCAGCTTTAGAAAAATAAGTTTCTGCAGCACGATGTTGGGAATAGGCTTTAAGAGGCACATGAAAAACTAAAGTAACATCTGAAGTGGTTTTGTAAATCTTTCAGTACGAGAAATCCATTAAGAGACAGGAGAACCATTGCAAGTCCCATGGTGACCGACATTTCTCATAAGGAGCCAAAGCTGGCTGGTATTAGGATAGACTAGTTAGACTGTATCAGAGATCAGCTCTACAATGTTAAATGATTGGCAACAAAATTTGTTAAACAAAAAAGCCACTGATTTGGAGTGATTCATATTTGTGAAGCTGAGATAGATATGTAACAATAGACCTTGCTGTATTCTTGTGAGTCTTCACAGATTCAGTGATGGAGGAAAACTCTATAAAGAAGACCAAAAGAAGGGAATCTGGGCTGTTTACGATCCTACAGATTGTACCACCTAGGGCAAGTCACACAACCTCCCTCTGACCTCATATTTCACTCCACTGAGGATAAACTTCTAATCCAGATCAGTTAGACTGTGGAATATGCACTTCTGCACAAGGAATGGAGCCAGTTAAAAGCTTCTCAGTAGTGAGGACAATGTTAAATTATGCTACTGACACACTTAAGAGACTGGGCCCAGACTGCTACAGTAAAGGGAAATAAAATACAAGAGATAGAATTAGGGTGGATAGCTAATGAGAAAGTAATGGAAAATCATGCTTACTTGAGTAATTAATACATGCTTCTCCTGCCAGCAAGGTAGAGGCAATCAGGGGATGCAACTTTTGTTGCTAGAATGGGTCACCTCTGTGTCATCAGAATCTGCCACCCCATGGACCTCAGAACTTCCTTTGACAATAGCTGCAGCCAGAATGGCTTTCCAGGGCTTTGGCAGAGAGGTAGTAGCAATTTTGCTGTTCCCAGACAGCCTAGATAGATGTCCTTCTGCTTTTCTGAGATAAAGGTTGTTATTCGAAACAGAGTAACATTCTGATATGGTGCTCTTCAGGCTGTCCACTAGGGTTAATAATAACTTCATTACTATTGTGGCAAGTGTAATTAACATTAGCTTTTGGGTGGCCCATGGAGAACATAGAATCATAGAATTGTCCTGGTTGGAAGAGACCTTCAAGATCATCAAGTCCAACCAATAACCCAGCACTGCAAGGTCACCACTAAATCATGTCCCTCAGCACCACATCTGCACAGTTTTCTAAATCCCTCCACTCCACCAGTGCTTTACAACTCTTTCAGTGAAGAAATTTTCCTAACATCTAATCTAAACTTCCCCTGATGCAACTTGAGGACATTTCCGCTTGCCCTGTTTCTTACTGCAATGGAGAAAAGACTGACCCCCACCTTGTTACAACCTCCTTTCAGGAGCCGTAGAGAGCAATAAGGTCTCTCCTGAGCCTCTTTTCTCCAGGCTAAACAACCCCAGTTTCCTTAGGTTGTCCTCACAGGACTTATTCTCTAGACCGTTCCATCAGCTGTTTTATCCTTCCTTGGATGTGCTCCAACACCTCAATATACTACTTGTAGTGAGGGGCCCAAAGTACTGCACCCAGTATTTGAGGTGCAGCTTCACCAGTGCCAAGTACAATGGGATGATCACTGCCCTAGTCCTGCTGGTCAGACTATTTCTGATACAAGCCAAGGTGCTGTTGGCCTTCTTAGCCACCCAGCCATGCTAATGGCTCGTATTCATCTGCCTGTCAAACAGTGGTCTCAGGTTCTTTTCTGTCAGCAAGCTTTCCAGCCACTCTGTTGTCTTTCTTTGTGAAAAACTCTGCTTGCTCATAGTGGAAGCAGCAGTCAGGCTGTGTGCAGCATGGCTCTGCAAGCTTTTATTTGAGCTCTTACACTTCTGTAGAGTATTATCTGCTTTTTCCCTGTTTTTTCTTTACCTCCCCCTCATTGCAGTGAGTTTTATCAGTTTCATTGCAGTTACATCCAGGGGCTTTAGAATGGGGTAATGTTCCATTGCATTGGGCCTTCCTTCTGGACTGTGAAAAAAAGGCAGTTCTCTGTTTGTCTCATGAAGTGACTGCAGACTCCCAGGTACCAGATCTGACCTTTGAAAAAATTTTAGAAAGCTGTAGCATTAGGTCAACCTAAGTGACAGATGTGGAAGATCATGAAATCAGGTAGCAAAGGCTATGGAGAAAACAGAGGTTACATTTCTTTTGGCTGTGTCTCAGGTTTGCTTCAGCTTGCAAGGAGAAAGGCCTTATTTCTCTGGGAGAAAGTACTGGATTTAGCAGAGATGAATGGTTGGCTGTAGCAAATAAAGGCAATTCTTCCTAATACGTCACTAATTGTGAGAGGATGGATGACTTTAGAATGGAGTGCAGAGGTGTCTGGAGACAGATCAATGAATTCAAAGGAGGGAGAAATTCCAGCCATCTGGTCAAGCTCTGATGCTATTTAAGGTGTAATTGACCTGAACCACACAAGGTTTCCTCAGCATTCCATCCTTACCTTCAAGGGTAAATTTATCTCTGTAGCAGGTAATAGAGGGTTTTTTGGGGGTATCTCTCAGCACCTCAGACAAACCTTCCAAATAGGTTCCCTTTACAATATTAACATTAAGCAAAATATAACATTCCCCTCCTTCAAAGCTCTTCCCTGTTGTTAAGAAAAGTAGCCACCTTCACAGAATTCTCTTTCTCTCTTAAGCAGGAAGTCTCTTAAACTGAGAATGAAATCTCATTGCTTCTACCACTCCAGGCACTTTCCCATTAGAAGTACATAATTACATTAGGTAGAAGGACAAATTGTGTCATTGGATCTTTAAAGGAGTTGTATATTCCATCACAGGTAGATCTTATGCTGACTGCATAGAATAGTGTGTTTCCTCCATGGGCAGCAGGATTGCAGTTGGATTACTGTCATCAGTGGTGGCTTGGCTTGCTCAGCATCCAGAGAAATGCCAGACTCACTCCTCTTCCTGCACCTGACTCCAGCAACCTCCCCTCTCCTGTATCCCAAGGTTGCTAAGCAACCTCCTGTGAGCAGAGGAATGAGCAAGAGCTGTCAAATTTGTTATTTTTTTGTCTTAAAGTAGCATTATCTCCTATGTAACTGAAAAAGTTATAATCAAGAGTTTTTAAATTGAACATCACAATTAGGCCTAATCTCCCCTCCTCTTCCCAATTCTTCATTTGGAGTCCTGCATAATTTCAGAGGACACAAGAAAGGGTTACACCTGAATAATTGAAATGAAATAAAGTTTGAAGCCAGCTCTGTAATTCACATTTGCAGCTGGTTTGGAAGTGAGGGTACCAGCAGAGTCTCCCACACTGTCAAATTTAGCGTCTGACAAACTGCAGAGAATTGAAGCCTGTTATGCACAGGGGGTATGTTTACTGAAGTCAGGGGAATTATATACATTTAAAAATAAAAGAAGACTTAGTTTTACCATATGTCTGCAATATATTTCGCATAGTGATTGGCATATCTAGCCTGTGCCAACTATGGTTCTTATGAACTGACCTTATGAGGTGGCAGAAATAACTCTACAGTAGGGGCAAGATGGCTTTGACATCTGAAGTCACTTAGCATGAAGTTGTCTCTCTTATACACATTCAACATTTATACACATGTATACAAAGAATTCAAAGTCAAATGCATGTACAAGATGGTACTGAGCTGTACATTCAGATCTAACTTCATCTTTTTGAATAGTCAGTCTCAGCTGGAAGAAAACAACCACCCACATCCCCTTCATCCAAACTAGTTACCAAGTCTTGCCAGACTTCTGAACATTATCTGGCCTTTGGAATGTTATGGAGGTTTTATAGATCTTCTATAAAAGGACATCATGGGTAAGATTTATAATACATGGTATGTAATTGCATCTTGAATCTGGATTTAGCGTGCAACGTAGCTATATCCCATGTGTCACACATATCACAGGGAGTAAGTACTGGAGACAAAGAGCATTGTGAGTGTGTATGTTTTCCACCTTAATAGGAAATTTATTAATTTGCAATGATCTAATCACCCTTGGAAGCAGACTACATCCCACAGTCAAAAGAAGGCTGAAAGAAACAAAGAAATTAGGTTGTTATTGTTAACCTAAAGTATGGAAAATATATTTTCTGGCCTCAAATCTCTTGATTAGTGTAATTTGGTTCTGAGATGTCTACTATTTGGACAATATTAAGTACAGAACCAGTGACAACTTCTGCTTCAGATGAAGTGTCATACTAATCTCTTCAGCTCTGTTTCTTCAGTCTGTAGTCTCTTCAGGACCTTCCTGACCACAACTGGTATTTCAGTAAGTTGCTTGGCCTAGTGATTCATGAGACAGCCATGTGGAAGGTTGGAGACACAACCCTAGGCTTGGCAAGCTGAATCTATGCCACAGACTTTCAGAATGAGAGGCATAGCCATTACCTATTTCTCTTGAGACCTGAGCATAAAAGGATGTGTACAATTAGCTGAGACCTTAATCTTTACATGGCATGCACCCCTTAGGAAAGAAGAAATCAAAATGTATAGAACTGAAACTCTCCTCATATCAAGCAGGCCTTGATAAAACTGTCTAAATAATGAACATACAGATTCACTAGCACATTTGTGAACCAGCACCTCAAGTGTAATTTGCTGCTACCTCATGGATGCACAGTCTTTGCTTACTGCTTATACTCAAATAACTGATGGGGTAGTAATAGAAATGCACACTTGTGATTTCCAGGCTTCATGAATCTGCACCAAGTTTGTATTCACTATTCATTACTTCTACTTCATTGGCTTCTTTGGAAAAACAGTAAGTCATGGAAAAGCAGCAAATCTTTTGTGACCAAGAACACACCAGTGATAATTATGGGAAACAAATACCAAGTGAGATCATTATTCATGCACAGGTAAATTGGGGGGTGGGAAGGAGGATGTTTTGTATGATTCACAAACCTAGGGGGAAAGAGCTCGATTTTTAAAATATTTATTTATTTATTTATTTTAGTCTGTTTTATCCATTTTAATCAGATTTACTGTCTGTGTATCATAATGAGGTGGTGTTACATTTGTTGAGCACAGAACATGTATTTCTTGCAGCCAGGAATGGTCATTAGATAAAGTCTTCCTCAAAAATAACCATCCTTGTCTTTTCTACTTCTTATCTGTGCAGGGCTTTATACAATTTTCAAGCTAAACATGTAAGAAGTTCAGGTAATGATAGAGCAGGTGTGCCTTGGGATGACTGAATTATGGGAGTCAATAAACAATTACGTGGTAGCATCTGGATGATTGAAGGAATGTTAGCAACACTAATAGTTACAGAAAATAATAATTCTTCTGCTCCGTGTGTAGGTCTTCTAATGTTGAAGACATAGGCTTACAGATTCAATGGTTTTCTGGGTTTGAAACTTCATAAATAAGACCAATCTTGTGTTTACACCAGTGCTTAAACTTTGGTAAGATCTAGTCTTTGCAGTATCCAATGTCCATAGTGTGACAGTAGGTAACAGAGATGATCCTCATGGCAGAAGATGGAGTAATTTACATGGATTTCAACAAAGTTTGAGTGATGCTGCCATGACTCTTACTCTCTTCAGGAGAATTTGCCATAAAGCTCAAGAAGATCTGGTTCTGAACTGTTGCATCTTCTCCTATAACTAATATTAATGTATTAATCTCTTATATGTTAGTAAGTTTTTATGGAAAGGGTGAAAGGAACAGACCTGTTGCTGGACATGGCTCTAAAGACCTTCAGAATATTAAAACTCAATAATGCTTCAGAAGTAGATGGCACCATCTAGGCTCTTTCTATGGCAGGGTACATTTGGCCTTTCCACTCACTTGTGGTTACCTAATCTCATTGTCTGTTATAAGTGTCTTTAGTGAAGACATGAGCAAGCTTTGGGGCAGGCTATTAAAGGCAGAGAGCACAAGAAATTGCTTTGAATGTCATAGCTACCAATGACAGTGAGATGAAATCCAGGCACCATAGTACATGGAGAGAGACAGTAGTGGGGTATCAAGTTCTTTGACAAATCTAACTGAAATTCCTTAATCAGGCTGGTGTTGACAGCAGAGTAGGCATATTCATGCAGGATCATAACAGAACCCCATATTTTTCTTAGGAGGTTTAGATAGAATCTAATTTATAATATGCAATACTATACAATTTAGAATGTTAATGAAAAAAAGAATCTAAAACTGATGATTGAATCTTGTACTTGAGTCACAGGAGAGCTCCCTGGGCTATTTTTTTTTTTTTTTTTTTTCCAATCTCGGGGATATCTTTCTGTCATCCAGAATATGAGAACAGATTCTTCAAAGTGTATGTCTGGGTGTGCAGTGCCTGTGTGTGAATTAAAATAGACTGAATTATAGAGGTGATTTAGCAAGCAGTTGATAGGCTTTGCTTTTCTAAGCTTGTTCTTGACAAAATAGATTAAAACTAAGAAAAAATGTAAAAATGAGAATGCTCTCCTGGCAAGATATACTTGATTCTATGATTTCTGCCCCAAAGTTCAAAAAGGGAAATGTCAGTGTTTAGCTGTGTTGAAAAGGTAAATCACCGCTATAGACCATAATATACTTTTTCCTATGACACGTGTCTACAACCCTCTATAAAAAATGAAAACGCCAACCATGGTGCCATGCCAAGATGCTCACAACAAAACCGTGAGCACTTCATCGCCCTTCAGGATGTATCTTATGCCAAAACCTCGTCAATTTGAAGCTGGACAACCTTGGTTGCTCAGTTGCTTCCAGTCATTTCTGAAAGGCTGATGTCCAGCATATGGTGACTGAATGTAAGGTGTTCAATTTAGTTGTCCCTTGGCAAAGTCTTCTTATGACTTTCACTTAAAGTGGAAAGAATAAGTGTATAACTTACTGATCTACTCATGACTCCAGGTGAAAAAGCAGATTTAGTTAGGGCTGTTACATGACACATTTCTCAATGCTTTGTAGTAATTTATTAAAACCTATGGTGGAAAAAAAAAAAAATCTCTTCCAAAATGTAATTTTCTCTCTAAAAACCTTTGCCTTGAACAGATAAGTGCCATTTTAGATATGAGTCTTTGACAAAGGTTTTATCTTGGAGGACATACTTCGGGTGTCAAGATCTTGCCTAAGACAACACCATTTGTTATCATC
>JANIJG010024518.1:131070-165787 GCA_024611175.1 Megaceryle torquata
TGGTTATTTGAAAATGTTTTTATTTGAGGGAATTTACTTGGGGTCTAAAGATATTGCTTAAGCCAAAACCTTTTGTTTTTAATGTGAGAGGGAAGCACGGCATAATGTAGCAAAAAAAAAAAAAAAAAAAAAGTCTGCTTTTCAGGATCAAATTGCTTGTCTTTGATTTTTGCATACTGGCAGACGTTTGGATCCAGGATGTGTTCAAAGAGTAGTACCAAAGGTCTTAGTTACACAATACCCTTTGGACCACACACTGAACCAGCTAGGGTCTGTTGCTTGTGACAAAGACTTCAGACCTCACCAAGTCAAGTTAAAGCCTGATGGCTTGGTGTAATCAGCAAGAACTCCAGTGAAGACAAGGACAATCCTTAAGTTCTTGGACACACCGTTACTCCCTGTTCAAGCAAGAATGGATAACAAGGTGTCAGCCGTAGTACAGATGGCAAGTACTTTTTGCTGACATCAGTCAATTTTGTCTGCAGTAGGTTTTGATGAAGCTAAAGCCACTGTAGCAGATTACAGTGGGTGAGAGAGATGGAAAGGCTCTGTATAGGGAAACAGTAAATACTGCTGAGCCACAGACTGACTTTCAGTGTTAATTGGAAGTTTAGTTTTAGCTGCTGTCACAACAGATCATTCATGTCATGCTGTAATCAAAACTAACACCTTCCAGTAGGCTTGTTAACTATTCTAACATAGGAGGCAATTGTCTCAGTAATAATGGCAAAGGTAAGGAATATTCCTTAGTGTATTACAGACATTTATAGCAGCAGCACCAGATGTCCCCTGGAACTGTGAGCTGTACTGTTTGTGAAGGAAAGACCGGATTTTTTTGTTTACTTGCTTGTAAAACTAATATAGAAATCTGGCTAAAGCAAAGTGATTAATGGAAAAAGATCAAAAATAAAGAGCTACTTGGTCCAGATGATGCCAGTAATAAGCCTTGTGAGTAAAACCAGCCTTGAAAAGAGTGTGGCTGTATTTTTTAATTGAAATATGTCATATGCAAGTATATAAAAAGATAAGCTTAAGAAGCTCTCAGATGGAATGGAGGATCTGAGGATAAAACAAGTTACTCCAGAGATGTGTCTTCAAGAAGGATTGAAACCAAACTTCATCCACAACCATGTTATACAACAGCAGAGTCATGTTTTAGACACAACAGAAAAGAAGAGAAACTGCATTACTTTTAGCACCTCCTCTGTGTACACCCTACTGAACATCTTCTAACAGATTCACAAGGCTGTATGGAACATTTGGTGTATCACTGATATTATGACACAGCAGATTTGTCCACCCATCTATTAGCCTTTTCATGTCCTTTTCACTTCTTACCATGATTAGAATGTTTCCATGTTTCCTTTGGCCTGACTTGTTCTACTAAGATAGGAAATTGTCTGGATCCTTCAGACACACCCAAATGCCAGTGGTGCATTTTTCTTCTGGTTCTTTCAGGCTCATGTGCCTGTATATCCGGGTGATGTTTGGTGAATATCCTGTGTGGGATGGAAAGGACCTGTAGCAATGCTTGAAGGTCTTAGAAATCCTCAGGCTCCTGGAGTCATTTAGTTCCTCTGAAACAAGCTATTATTCTGGATTGCCCCAAATCTTCTCAGTCATCTCTTGCACTAGTAGTAGAGAGTAAAATTAGCATATAGTCTCTGGAGCATGAAGCATGGATTCATTTCTTACCAGAACTTGTATGACTGCTAGTAAAGACCTAAGTTTTATCCCTGTTACGATGACAACACATCTTGGCTAATTGTTTTATAGACTTCAGTCCCAGGCTGCCTTCAGGATTAGGGCTAGGGTTACAGTTCAGAGGGGCACAAAGTCTCCAGCTGCAGGGGCACTGGGGCTGCAAAAGGCATGCCAAAGGAAACATGACACTGCACCAACATTGCTGTTAGGGTTGGGGTTCAAAGAGCCACAACGCCTCCGGCTTCAGGCCTGCTTATTTATTAAAGATGGACATACTTTGTTTTGTCCATGAATGCTATATTTCTGCTAACCTCTAGTCACAAAAAAACCTTTTCTTCTGTGTCTGGGTTTGTAAGAAGGATAAGAAATATGGATACACACTTCAAGAAAAGACTCAGAAATGAAAGGCAAAGGAAGTTTTCCTAAATAATAATTACTTCCCATTTTTAACAGATTACAACAATTGTGAATTTTGTTCCAGTGACTCTTTTGAATTATGTTATTGGATGCCACATTTTTTAATATCTTTATGTACTATAAAATAGGGGCAAAAGTTTGCTGTATTCAGTCTTCTTTTCAAGTGGGACTCCTCTAGATGTTGAAGCATGACAAGAAAACTTGGCCCAAAGACTAAGGAACCAACAAAACAACTGTTTCCAGGAGGTTCTGTAGCAGTGCATCACACTTGAAAGAGATGTTTTTTTGAAGATGCTTTATTTTGTTCACCCCAAAAAAAAAAAAAAAAAAAAAAAGTGATTTACTAGCAAAACCAGGAACTCTTCATAAATACGGTTTTGCTTATGACCTAATTTTGAATTCAAGATGTTGTACTGACAGACATATATGCCCCTCATCTACATATGACTAGCAATATAGTGCAAGAGATGTTAAGGCAATTGGAAGAGAATTACTGTAAGGAAGCGGAAATATGGTCTGGTCAGAAAAAAAAAACAAACCAAACCAAAACACCAAAGCAAAACAAAACCCAAAGAATCCTGCCAGGAGAAGGGGAGAAAATCATAGAAGACACACACAGTTGGGTGACTAAGACTGAAGAAAGAATAATGAAAAAGGCCATGGTTAAAAAAAGGAAGTCCTGATCTGAATTTAACAAGACCACGTTGCTACATAGCTATGACACAGGAATAAATGTGCTTCCCATGCCAGTACCTCTAGGTCTAAGGACTGCTTTAGCCCCCTTTGTAACTGTGCCTAAAACCAGAAAACAGCAAGTTTCAAAGCAGTTTTGCTCTCCAAGCCTATGATTCAGGTGTTCTGAACATCAGTTCCTTCACCCCTTCCCTCAGGGTGTTTTCTTTGGCAGCTGCTCAGTTTTTCCAGTAAGATTTGTGCATTGTTGCACATGCTGCTGATAAGTTGCTGCGTACACAGCTGGCTTTGCCAGCTACTGCTTGAATCAGCTGGCAGTTTCCTGGTAGGTAGGAATTAATTCACTAACGGAGGGAAAAATCTGTGGTTTATAAATGTATCTTTCACTACTCAGCCTGCAAGAAACTTAAATCAGAAAGCCATTTTTCTTCTGTACAAATTCATTGTCCAGCTCTTTTTACTTTCTTTACTATTAGTTGATGCTTTTCTCAATATAGCTGCAGCTGATCTCTCTTGGATGAATGATGTCAAACACTTCACCAACAGTTTTCCTGATAGTTACAGAGCAGTTCAGATTCCTTTGCTGGACCAGGAATATCAAGTTTCTCCAAGTGTAAAACAATAATTCTTTAGAGAAAAGTTGGAAAAGCTCTACTTGATCACACACAGGGAAGGAACAGAGACCAAGAAGCAAACTATGAACAACCCAGCTCAGAACCGCTGTCTCACATGTGAGCCTTGTACTTTGTAGATCTCCCATAAACCATCCTCCCTGGCTGCTCCCTTCTTCTGGCAGAGGCAGAACCATAGTCTGCCCTGCTGTAGATCCTATATCCCCTGAAATGTAAGAGGAATTACTGGCCTGTGAGATGGCGAAGTGCTTCTCTCTGAGACACGAGCAGGGTGGCAACCACCTCCAATGCACATGACTCTAGAATAGCATATCTTTGTTGACCCATGCTAGAAATTTCATAACTAAGAATGATCTCAAACTTGTAATTTCTAATTCCCTTTGCAATAGCAGACTGTGCAAAAAGACATTCACCCTCCAAGTGAGACTTTATGGGAAAACTAAGCAGAGAAATCTGGGCAATCATCACTCTCTAATCAACAATCAAACTTCCTTGTGAAGCTTTAGAGGGCCTGATTAAAAGCAGATGTGGGTGATCTTAATGAGGGAAAAGATACAGCTGCAAGAAGAGAAATTTTAATGAAGAGCCCTTGACTCTGTAGTAGACCTTCATACAGCGTTAATATATTTGGGCAGACAGCAAGCTATGGTTTTATGCTGCTTTTTCTTTCATCATGGGAATTGTGTGTTGCACTTCAGGATGGGCAGAGGGAATTTGTTAAAGTGAATCCCTCCCTAGTTGTCTGGCTCTGAAATTGAAACACAGTCTTGTGATCATAGAATGTTAAGGGTTGGAAGGGACCTCCAGAGATGATTGAGTCCAGCCCTTCTGCCAGTGCAGGAACACCTGGTGCAGGCCACACAGGAACAGATCCAGGTGGGTCTTGAAAGTCACTAGAGAAGGAGACTCTACAACCTCTCTGGGCTGCCTGTTCCAGTGCTCTGTCACTCTCGCAGTAAAGAAGAGAGTTAGGAAGCACTTGTCTTCCAGATATCCATGAGGTTGCAAGCTACCCTTTGTGAGTTACAGTATCGCTTTGAAAAAGTGGGGCATGGAAGAGAAAGTTTCTGCCAGGGTAACACTCAAACCAAACTATGGCAAAGCAGAGATGTTTTACTCTTCCTAATTGGTGATGTCTGTGGGTCTTTGCCCACTAATGGACTGGGGATTGAGGGGGAAGGTGTTCACTTCAGGCCCTTCTGTCAGGAAAATGATAGTGATATTTCCAAAGGTAACTCATATTTATCTCCAACTACTGGAAAAACAAACCACACAGGGAATGCCTTAATTGGCAGCACTGTGGAACAGAATGCTTGTTTTCATAAAAGAAAAGAACAGTCCACAGTCAGTAATAGAAGGAGGTTCAAAAAGCATTAGTCGGGAAAAAAAACCCTGCACTCTGAGACTCTTCAGTTATCAACTTTCCTTAGCAGCTTAATGCAGTGAAGGTCCACTGAAGACACGTCACTTCCATAGATTGCATATATGTGTATGACCTGGCATTTCTTTGGATACCTAACAGGGATGGCTCGGATGTAGCCATAGATCACAGTTCATAGACCACAGAACTCTTGCATTTGCTTGATCTGTTTATCTGTTTCCACATCAAAAGTCCATCTGAACATGTCTGCAATGTGTTCATCCTTACAATTTTCCTATAAGGCAAAATCATACTTCACTTAGATATTTCTGAAAGTCATGAATCACTTTACCATCTTGAGTATACTTTCTGTGGTTTTGGTCACTAAAATGTTTTTTGTCCGAATTGCTTCACTGTTAAGAGGTGACATGACATGGTTAATATTTTTTTCTGAACATTTTTTTTTCACTTTAAAAGGCAGCTTTATTGAAACTGTACTTTTTGCAGAAAAGAGTTCATTTGGATGAATTTTTAAGCTAAAAATGGGCCACTGTTGTCCAAAAAAATTGCTTTGACACTCATAAAAGGAAGAAAAAAGTGTTAGAATTTGAAGTACCTTTGTATTTAAACATTAAGCTAATTTTAGTAGTCTTTTATTTGAAGTCAACATCTAAATGAATATTTTATGATTTTCAATATGAACCTTTTCAGTGGGCCCTGACAGAATACATTTCAGCATGACCAGTGTGGGGGAAGATTTGTGATTTGCATTTTTCAGGTCTAAGGTGTAATTTTTAAAATAGCATCATGAGGGTTTTTTTGGTTTGGCTTTTTTTTTTTTTTCAGAGATGAGATTATCTTTTCCTGACTCAATTTTCCCTGTCCTGTTCACTTGGAAGATGATTTAATAAACAAAAAAGCTTTACTATTACATATTTATTCCTGGTGATCAACAAAGTTGTTTTTTCAAATGGCCTCTTCACAGCACAGCCTCACAGCTATGCAAAACTGAGAATGATTTTACATATTCAGATGTGCATTTAAATCCTGGTTAAAGTAGTTTCTTTTTCAAGGTGGAATATACTTCAGAAAACCTTGGGGAGAAAGCAATGTTCTCAATGGTAAACAGCTTTGTGTACCATAGAGTCCAAATTTACAAATAATCTTAAAAGATCCTTTTTTATTGAATTAAGGCACATATCCATCAACTTTGGGGTTTTCATAAATTCATCAAATAAAGCATAAAGTCAAGAAAATGCATTGGAAAGCCCACTGTTTCCTTAAGGGTAGGAAGTCTCTAGAAATACCCTGTACAAGCAATAGCACCTGATAGAAAGCCTTTTTGAAATTGGGAAGAGGCTGTTACAAAAATATAGTGATCCAGAACAACATGTCTGTGGTGAAGCGAAGGACGTAATATTTCCAAATTTGAACAATGTGGAGAATTTAGGGAAGACATTGGAAATGAGCCTAAGCCAACATTATAAATGATTAAGTGATAATAATTCAAAATGAATTATACTCTGCATAATTTAGGCATTTAATTTACCTACTAGTCTTTGGTACTCAGTGAGCAGGTCTTCTAATGTAAGCATTTGAATTTCCCCATAACATCAGTGGCAGTGGTTCTTGAAGACCTCCTGGCTGACATTGTCTACCGAGCTGAAGCCTTTAGACTTAGACATTTTCATCTGAAGACTGATTCAACTAGTGCCACCACCAAAGTGGTTCTAGTGGATACTGTGGTTTTGATGGACTGAAAAGGTACAACCACAAGATAGCCACAACCCAGCTGTAGTGTTCAGGGCTCCTGCAGTGTGTTCTCAAGGGCTGTCTTTGGAGCACACCAGTTAGCAGAGCATTTTCTGTAGGATTTGTTGAAACAGAAGAAAAAAATAGTTTGTTAGCTGATATTTATCTGCTATGCAATACAGCTTATTTGCTCTAACACAGACACATACACCTCCCAACTGTGTTTACACAGCAGCTAATTTCTACTTGTGACTGCTGCTGTTTATAAGAAGAACCAAGCAATTGTTCCTAACAATTTGCTAAAAATAAATGTGCCGCCTTTACTGGGGTTTTTAGAATTCTAAATAGTGCATTTCACGATCATTTATAATGCAAGAGCCTTAATGAATGTTGCCAAATAGGTCTTAATATTCTTGAACCACATGTTGCTCTGTTCCTCTCTCTCTTTCCATTAGTTTTATGGAAAGAATAATAATAAATTTTATATTTAGAAAACTCCTTCTTATCCAGAATTAACCAAAAGGATTAACAGTCTTCTACCCAGTCCTCAAGCTCTTAGCTTAAAAAACATCAGCCATGACAGGAATGGGAGTAATCTGTATTTATATGGAAATATCTGTATTTATTTTTTGTCTGCAAATATTACAGTAGACTAGGATGTAAACTGTTCTGGGTTCAACCAGGACTGCAGAACATAATTTAGTCAGTCACTTAGCATAAATCTTTATTCTTGAAAAAAACTGACATGAGGTTTTAAATTACATGATTCAAAATTTCCTTTTTTAAAGGCTTCTCTGAAAGGTAATAGGCTCAAAAGAGGTGTCCCTAATAGCAGTCTTTGGATGTTGACTCAGTATGGATCTGTAGGTTAAACTATCCTCCAAGGCTCAACAGGACCACTTACTTCTATAGCAAGGGACTCCATCCTAGTCCCCTAACTAGCACCATGATAAAGGTTACATATTTTTTCAGCATATTTGATGTGAGTTTGCTTTTCACTAGAGCTAAAGCTATTGAATCCAGTGCTCTGAGTTCTGCTTAAAAGGGACGCTGACTGAGAGGAATGAATGGCTGAAAGATATTGATGAGCAGTGTTGGATGGCACAGTGCTTAATAAAAATGAGTCACACCTTGGCAGCTCTCTAGAATGACCCTACAAATAATTAGGAAATTAAACTTACTGGAAGAGAATCTGGTGCAGAGTAATTTTTTTTTTCTTCCAAATTCAAGTTTCTTTTTCAACAACAACCAAGCTCCCCCCATTGCCCCAGAAGAAACCAAAAATCCCACAGTGAAGTACCCTAGGAAGTACACAGCACTCCAGATAATGATCTTTGTCTTATTTGGTATTTACTATTTGCATTTCTAGAAGAGTCGTGGCATAACATTTACAAGGCTAAATCAAAATTGAAAACCATGACATAGTTGAAATGAAACATGACACAGCTGTGCTATTTGAAAGAAAGCTCTCAGGTTGGCATAGAAAAGGTGTTGGATTTTTTCTATCATACACATACAGTTTGTTTTAGCTCAACTATAAGCAATTATTGCTGCCCAATTTTCCAGCTGGATGCCAAATCAAAATGGCAGCTGTTCTGCACTTCAGTTTAATCCAGATGATCCATATCTTGAATGGATGAATTTGTGGAGAAAATAATTTCTAATTCTTACTGGATTTCAACAGCAAACATAACAGTACAGAGGGGAAGAGACGCTGAGAATTAGCTGTGTCTAAATGGTATAAAATCCCAGCATAGTAATGAGATTCCACTGCCTGATGGTTTATTGTTGAAAACTATAAAAGACAAGTAAGCACTGACATAAAATATAAGTTACTGCTATTTGGTCTGTATTGGTAACAGAGGAGCTGAAAATGAAGGTCACCTCAGCACAGTGCTTCCTACTACCTTACTTAGATTCTACCTGTTTGAATTATATAACCTGGTGAAATTCAGCCAATTTCCATCTGCTCCTAAAAGCTGAAGGAGCAGAAATAACAATGTGTATGAAACATGCAAGTCATCATTAGTAGTATGCATCTGGCAATCCTAAAAATGGAAACATAAATGTGCACAGAAATAATTTACAACTAATACAAATGAGTGTGGAGGAAAAGTACTTAATAAACAATTTCTAAAGGAAATTTTCTTTTTTGAGGAGGACTGAAAGGATCATGGAAAGTTTAGGTTAGTGCCTTTTGGTAGAAGTACAAACACAGAGGAAGGGTTCACAGTTTCCCACAGACAGAAAAGATTTACATAAACATATACCTTATGACAGTTACTTATGTAAATATAACATTGGTTAACATAAAACAACAGTAAGACAGATTAAAAATAAGCATCAGCAGACAATCAGAAGCAGTTAACATTTCACAAGTGATGAAAGAAATGTAAGATTTTTGCAAATTTTGGTAGCTGGTGAGACAACCTCCAGAGCTGTCATACCTTCCATTCATCCTGGTATCACAGGCTTTTCAATTTTGCATATTCATTTTTATATTCTTATGAAATATTACTTGCTTAGTTTTATAGTCACATATATATGTCTTCCATCCTCCAGCACTGACTGCTGCTAGTGAGAAGTGCCATACTGTGAAGAAATGCCATCTTTTTGCCTACTGAACAGCACAAGCAGCTGTTTCTTACACTGGCCCTTGCTAAATGCATTTTTAAACCATGTTGGCAAAAATAATCTCTAAGGGAAGTCTGTCTGCTGTGGCCCATCGGTCCTTGACCTGGGTTTTGAGAAGCTACTAATGAAGCTGATGATTAGTGACAATTCTAGTGACAGAACTTATGCTAGAAACATCTGGCTGAATGCTCTGAACTGGACGCAGACCCACCAGCCTGACCTATTTCTACTGTGCAATTGGCTTTATATTTCAGAGACTGCAAGATCATTTATCTTCATTAAGCCACAGTTCCTAAAACCGATAATTAATGACAACTAGAATGGAAATGGCTGTACAGAAAAGGAAATACAAAGGGAGAGAGGAAAAGAGATATTAAAATGTTTTCTTCTCTAAAAGCATTTGGATCCTGCAAGGACATTTCAGCACAGACTGAACCACTGGTATTTCCTGATCAAAGTGAGCAAGACCACTGGATGTGTGGAGCTGTCTGAACATGTGCAAGTGGACACAGCTGGCAGAGGGCAAGCTCAGCAGCTTTCCTGGCACACCAGGCATGGGCTGCACCAGTCTCCTGCTGCCTGTCCCTTGTTATTGTCAAAAAGTAGCAGAGCTGTGGCCAGGATTTATAATGTACAAGAGGAAGGAGAGGTGGCTCTTCATGTGAAGTGCAGACAGGGACTATGTCTTTCCTTCTGAGTACTCATGTGCATCCAGTTCTAAGTTCCAGCCCAGCCTTGCTGTACTGATGCTATCCACTTTCCTGAGATACTTGAATTGAATTTTCCCTATTGCTCTAAACAGGGTGCCACTTCCCAGATACCTTGGTATTCAGTCTTTTTGAAGAAAGCATACAGGGCACAGCCATGAGATGGTTGCCACAAGTTTTCCAGAAAGAAAACTTCAGTGAGAAGAAAGTTAATAGCTTCTATCTAAAAAGGACAAGAAAGAGACGGCAGTCTTTACAACACACTTTAAAAATTCCGTGCACTCAAGGAGTATGGCAGAAGAAAGCCTGTTACTCAGCTCTCCTTGGGATCACAGGCCTCTTTTGCCATCTGCCCTAATAACCTCAGGGACTGTAGAAAGAAAAATTATTTGTAAAAGCTGTGTTTTAAGGTAAGAGTGAAAGTGTTTTCCATTTACTCTTCTATTACACTAATTCACATAAAGACTTGAGAATTGACCACTAATTTAAAAAAAAAATTGCTGATGGGAATTGCTGATGAGTTTTGTCTAATCTGTACAGAGAGGATTTTTCATCCTTTCTAACCAGCAGTCAGTCCCAGCACTAAAAATGCACATTCTGCCCCGGGCCCATTGCTTAACTAATTGTTTTACACTACTTTGTAACTCTCCTGTAAAAACAGCTTGTATTCACAGAATCACAGAATTACAGAATGCCTTTGGTTGGAAGAGACCGTCAAGATCTAGTCCAGCCTTCAGCCCAATGATGCAAGCTCACCACTAAACCATGTCCCTGAGCACCAGGTCACATGCCATTTAAATGCCTCCAGGGATGGTGACTCCACCACTGCCCTGGGCAGACCTTTCCAATGTTTGATAACTCTTTCAGTGAAGAAATGTTTCATAATATCCAGTCTAAACATCTGCTGGTGCAGCTTGCATCCATTCCCTCTGGTCCTGTCACATGTCACCAGGGAGAAGAGGCTGTCCCCCTCCTTGCTTCAGCCTCCTTTCAGGTAGCTGTAGAGATCAATAAGGTCTCACCTCAGCCTCCTCTTCTCCAGACTAAACGACCCCAGCTCCCTTGGCCGTTCCTCATAGGACTTGTGCTCTGGGCCCTTCACGGGCCTCGTTATCCTTTTGTGGACTTGCTCCAGCACTTCTGTGTCCTTCTGTAGTGAGGGGCCCAGAATTAAACGCAGTATTCAAGGTGTGGCCTCACCAGTGCCAGGTACAGGGGGATGATCACCACCATATTCTTGGTGACCACAGTGTTTCTAATACTAGCCAGGATGCCACTGGCCTTCTTGGCCACCTGTGTGTAACTGCTGCCTCAAATTTAGTCGACTATCAGTCAATACCCCCAGGTCCTTTCCCAACTTTCAGCTTTCCAACCGCACATCCCCAGGTCTGTAGATTGCCATGGGGTTGTTATGACCCAAGTGCAGGACCTGGCACTGGGCTTTGTTGAACCCCATGCAATTAACCTTGGCCCACTGATCTAACCTGTCTGGGTCCTGCTGTAACGCTTCTCTACCCTCTAGCAGATCAACACATCCACCTAGCTTGGTGTCATTGCAACTTTACTGAGGGTACAATCAATCCCCTCATCCACATCGTTAATAAATATATTGAAGCAAACAGGCCCCAGTACTGAACCCTGGGGAATACCACTTGTGACTGGAAATGAAGGGAAGCTCTAACACTCTCCTTTGCCTCTCTGAAAAGAACGGCACAAGAAATAGCTCTTCTCAAGTCTGTGAGGAAGTTTTAACTTCAAAATTAGAAGATTCCTGTATCAGCAAAGCATGGAAAGATTCTGGACAATCTTCCAACTGGACTAGTGGGGAGAAAGATCTAACTCATTTAAAATAGCCTTGACAAGTTTATAATGAGCTCATATGAGGAGGCGACCTCAGGTCACAGAGGACTGGACTTGATCCAAAAAATTTATTTTGGTTCCAAGTTCTAAATGTGCTGAAGGCTGTTTTACTGAATTTAGGAAGATGTGAATACCTTTTCTATCTGTGTTTTGGTGTTATTAAAAGATGAGCAGCATCCTGTATTTACTGACAAAAATACTACAAGTATGTAACAGCAGAAGCAAGAATTATGAGGAATCAAAGAGTGAGATTTGAGCTCATTCAGAGGCCTCTTTGTTAAGGATAACATGCATTGACCAATGTTTCACAGGTTTCTGATGGTCTGCAAAACCATTTTAAAAGGCTCACAACTGCTCAAAGAAACAGTGTCACCTTCCTGTAGCTAAAATTTAGCGGTAACTGTGCATAACAGACTATGAGAAATGTAGGGGGTTGTCTGTGATTCCAAAGGCTTGTAACTCATTTAAACTGCCTTCATGAATACGATCATTTCTATTTTACAATTAGGATGAAAAAAGGAATATGTAAAGGTCACACAGGAGTGAAGCAGCAAAATCAAGAAAAGAACCAGCTTGTCCACATTTCAGTGTTTGAGAAATGTATAGAAAGGCATGACAGGCATGACTGCCAGACTTTCAGAGGACTGACTTGGTTAGGTATCATCCAAGGGCCATGCTGATTATTGCCATTTTGTCTTCTACTGCTTGAAAGAAGTTATGATGACATTTGCCCTCATAACTGGTAGACAGGAAAGTGTGGCAGATGCAGGAAGGTTTAATGCAGAAGAGGGAGTCCTTAGATTATAAACAGGAACAAGAGAAGGGTGACACAAAATTAAAATAAATAAAAAGAAGAAACAAAAGTGACCAACCACTCCTGCTTGTTGGAGAAGTTCTGATGTTCAGCATACATTTCTGAACACTTGGACAGGAAGGTTCATGCTTGGTGGTTCCCTGCCCTGAAAGGTGATTGCCCTGCAGTGCCAGAGCTACAGGTGATCATCATCAGATGTGCTCATCCAGAGATCCCACCAGCTAGGAACATCCCATTCAGCTAGAAGAGAGAAGTTCCCCTCGGTGTGTGCTGAGTCCGACAGTAGTTGTAGTAACTTGGTTAGCAACAGTATACAGATGGAGGCAGACAGGCAGCTCTGGTATGACCATCTTCACACATGAGTAAGTACAAGTGATGGAATTTAGTTTGGTATCTCATAGGCAGAAATGAGAAATCCTATTAAAAGCTATCCCCTCCCATATGAAAGAAAAGGTGCCCTATTTTCAGCCAACTGACCCTGCATAAACAAATTACCTTTATATGTGTGTGTTAACTACCAGTCATTGTGAAGACCTGATGAAAGCTGCTGGGCACAAGCACAGAACTAATAATTTCTTTACTATAAAATGAGGTTTCTATTCATTCCTGGATAAAAATCCAGCACAGCTCTGCAAACTTCAGCTTGTTTGTGTTTCTCCAGTGAGCACCTAACATCAGATTCTGCTCCTTGGTCCTCTGCTTGTTCAGAGCAAAACACTCAAATATTAAGAAGCAGGAAACCTGCACAAATGTTCTCCATTTCAGGAAGCTATGAAATGGATGGCTTGGTTATAGCATCCTTTCCCTCTGCAATAAAGGCTTTGCTTTAATTCTGTAAGTACAGCTCATCTATCTTAGCCAAGGGGCTCCTAGAGGCTTTGTCAGTTTTGTGTGTCTGTTTGGTGGCAAGACAGAAAAGTTGTTTTCTTGCCATGGAAAATAAATGTGCTTTGATACAGCAAAACAAGAAGAAGAAGAAAAAAAAAAAAGACACATTATAACCAAGGAAACAATGATTTTTCATGTAGGAGAGGAAGCAAAGCTTAAAATAGGGTATATGGGGAAACAGGGCAGGCAGAGCCCCATCTTGTGGCAGAAAGTCCAACTGATCTTCCTCCGGCTGTGCATGAGTCACCATGTCCCAGGGACAATGTTCTAGGACATTGCTCTGTGCAGCTGGCCTTTAAATATTTAAATATATTGGACTACAAGAAAGATGTCTGTTCTTTGCCAAGCAGCTGCCTATAAACAGCTTTCTAAATTGCAAGGCTAGACCGCACTAGTCTAATCCAGAAGAGAACAGTAAGAGCTGTTACTAGGAATAGTAACAGTTAGTGTTACTAACTTTTCCTTTTCTTGCAGAAAACAACCCCTTTGTGCTGGGAAGGCAGGGAGGGGTCTGAGTCTAGAAAGGAACTGAAGTGACAGAGTTTTTTTTGTGTTCATTTGTTAAATTTGGGAGTTTGCTGTGTTCTGGGGCAGATACACAGCTACATGCTGACCACTGGCTGCTCTCTTGCTAAAGATAAGTTCTCCAGCTCTCCCTTGCACCCAAGCCAGCTATCAAAGTAGCTATTTCTTAAGGTAATTTCATATTCCAGAACAGTCACCCCACTCAGCTAGCTGCAGGGAGACAGAAGACTATCAGTCAGCGACCAGGAATTGCTATTTTGGAATCTTCAGAGTCCCAGAGTTGCAGGACTGCAATGCAGAAATCTCTTTTATTTGTGCCCACATCATCTTTCTTAGGATTTCCTTCTGTAAATACACCCCAAACCACGTACTGCATATTGTGGAGGGCAGGAGGTTGCAGAAAGCACTTGCACTGAAGAATGTATCAGTCGTATCTTTTAGAATGTGTGAAAGAGATCAGAGCTGCATTCACCTTTTTTACCTAATAAAGATCCAGCTTTTGAAGAGATTTTGGCACATTGTGCTGATTCCAACAGGAGTTGAACTTCTAGATGAGAATTAGGTTCCAAAATACAATCAGATAATCAGATTTTGAGGTTTCATGATTGGGAACGTTCCAGACACAAAGATGAATTTGTCTGAGCACAGCTTACCTCTAGAAGAGTCTGCTTTAGGTCTCAGAAGAAGATTGGAAATCATTACTGATTTCTCTCCTGAGCTTTCTTTTGCTTTCTCATCTCTGTTAATGAGTATTTATAAATGAAGAACATGTTCTCTTGTGTCATTTTGTTACCTTTGCATCTAACAATGAAGTAAAATGAGTACAGAAAAGGTGCAAATTTTTGCATACTCCTAAGTTTATTCGAAACTTATGTCAAGTTAGATGTTTAATTGTCAACCTGGGCCAAAACGCAGATTATCTGAGTTAATCCAGGTGTCCTTCATTGGAAACAGATTGATGAACCATATTGCCCATTCATATTTCTAGCTCAGATATGAGCCTGTGATAGCTCACTTCTCTTTACTATGAGCTGAGGATCTAGTGAAGGTCCAACCAGAATCCTTCACCTTTCCCATGGAGACCTGTGCACCGCATAGCTGTGGCCACAGGTTACTAGCCTCTACAGTGTGGCTTCTTCATTGAAGAATTGAAGGTTCAATTCCTTAAGGGTAGGCATTTGCATCATAAAGTTGAATGGCAAACTAGTGAAATAGCAGATGGTATATGGACCTGTTACGGAAAAAGCACTCCTGCGTTAGGATATCTGTGCTTAAGAAAGAAATCTTAAGTACTTCATGCAGAAATATTTTGTGGTGGATACATCAGCCATCACATCCTATTTACATAAGGTGTTTAAGTATCAATCTTAATACTTTTACCTACTGGATGCATCTAAAGGATGTCAGACTATACTATATGTACTGCAAGAAAGACTTGAGAGAAAGTGTCAGACATAAGGACCTTCAGGCTGAGCACAAGAGCAAGTGAAAACAAGAAGATGAAGTTCATAAGCAGAACTGGGAAAAGAATCCAGATGTTTTAGTTTATAAAGTCACACTTGCTTATTTACTTAAAGGGCCACACAATTCCTTCCCTCTCTTTTAACCTATGTTTTTTTCTGCCCTACTGGGTCTTCTTTCCCTATTTGCAAAAGATAGTGCCTCTCTAAGAGAAATGACTGGAAAAGAAATAAAATCAAGAGGTAAAAGCTGTAATTTGTGGTGGAATAGTTGACAGAATCACTAGATGGACATACACTGTGAGTCCATATGGCACTGGGGAATCTTTGGATTTATAGGGTGTCTTGCTGGGGTGGAGAGAGGGGATGTTTGAGCAGGCCAGGACTTTTTTTAGTACACAAAGTGTGCTGACACTTTCTTTGATTCTGGGGAAGTGTGTACATCTCTCTTAGAAACTTCAAGGGACTCAGAAGGGTCTTTTCTAGCAGAAAAGGAAAGCACAAATGCCAATCACATGAACAGACAGGATGTTTCTCTGTTTCTGAAAAAATGTGGATTCCTGAAAAAAAAAAAACTTATTCAGTATTTTTCAAAGTTTTCTATTTTCTCTTAGCAGGCTTTTTAAAAATACTTCACAGGGATTATTTTCAAAAGGTCAGCAAGTGTTTTTAGTCAGGTTTCTTTTGCTGAGCATCCTTTGAAGACTGTTTTTCTACAGTAAACAAAAACTCGAGAAATTCCTAATTGGCAATTAAATAATTCTTGTGGACATTGATTTTTTTTTTTTTTTTTTAAAGGGCATTAAAAAAGAAAAAAGCACAAACAAAAACCAAACAAACAAAAGCGAGCCAATATAGGCATCAAGTTTCAGCTTGGCTTACTAAATGCTCTGGATAAACTTGTTCTCAATGTATCTCAAATGTATTCTTTCAAAATGTGTTTTACCCAGTATTCTGTTCTGGCTCCAGCTAAATGATATCCTTTACAAAAAATATTATTCATTATGTTTCTTCCCAGCTATTCTTCATATGTTTTCTTTGGTGATACTCAGTTGTTGGTGTCTGCATTTTGTTGCATTATACAATGAATTTAAGAGCTTAGCTGAGAAAAGGTCAAAGCAATTTGTGGGGGCCAAATCCTTCACCAGAGAAGCACATCAGAATGCTGTGAACACGGGCCACCCAAAGGCAGAACTGGGAATTGTTACTAATAGATGCCAATGCCCAAATCTAAACGGGGGATGTTTCACCTTTTGCAATAACCTGTCAGCCAGAAAACTGTATGTCAGCAGAGCTCCTTTGCCTTTTCAAGTTTTACTTCCTCCTGATTCCCGCAGCCTTCCCTGCACATCCTCTAACCTAAAGCAAATTTTCTTGCTTTCTTTCTCTGCCCCTCCCCACCTCTTCCCAAACATAGTTTCTTGTCTTTTGTCTATGTTTTCCTGCTTCTGCCTATCTTCATTACTGATCATATGACTAAATACTTTTAATTTATTCAGCATGGATCAGCTTAACACTGCTCCTTTCTGTAATTCACACCGTATCCTGCCTGCTGTTGAATGATGTTTAATTCTGTAAAGCTTTCCAAGATACAAGTTGCTGTGCACTCTGTCATCTTGTATGGGCATCTTGAATCTTTAATAAAGTTGTTCTCAAATAATGTTTCAATAAATGAAATGTACCTGTTGAGATTAAATTCTGCATATCAACATGATGAGCAATGGCATTTAATGGGGTGGGAAATAAAAGGGACAAAAGGACAAAAGGAGGGACAGAGCAGCTTAGAGAGAAAAAGAACCTTCCCACTATTTTTTTGGCATTCAGAGATTTCAGTTCTTTTTGTCTGAGATTCCTCCCACATAATTGTCAAATTTAATTATTTAGAACACATATCCAATAACACGCTAAGACTAATTCCCTAGGAAACTGTCAAACATGTAAAAAGGAGTGGTGAGAAAAGCCCTGGGGGAATTTTATTTAGCACGACTGCAATCCAGAAAAAGATGTGTGCACCAGTACTAAGGGCCTGGGTATTTGTATATACATGTAGATGTGCACGTGTTTATACATGCATATATATTCATTTGCATATTAAACAAAAGCAGAATTCCTATGAAAAAAATAAAAATAAGTGGATTACACCTGTCCATTTTTTAGACAGAAAAAAAGCCCAGAATATTTCATTTCTGACTCCATAAATTGATACAGGCAATGATGGGAAGATTACTGCTGACTTATTTGTGATAAAGACGTGAGGTTTGTTTTCTATATGAATTCATTATGCTACAGAAACTCTGCTCCTTACAGGTGCACAGGCACCCAGTTACAAGTGAAAATCAGTAGGAAAGAG
The DNA here is from genome assembly GCA_024611175.1 of Megaceryle torquata. NCBI lineage: Eukaryota > Metazoa > Chordata > Aves > Coraciiformes > Cerylidae > Megaceryle > Megaceryle torquata. The sequence continues at coordinate 148,867 of JANIJG010024518.1, forward strand.
TTACATTCACCTCCTTAGGAATTTGAGCCTGAGCACCCGATCCATTTGATGGTTTCCATGGAGTTGGGAACAGGTCCTGTCTCAGAGATGCTGCAAATAGAGACAAGGTCAAGGTCTGCTACTCAGTGAAGGGAAGATAATGTGTCAAAGCATTAGTGCACTGGGTTCCCTTGCAGCTTCCCTGGGTCCCCCAGGATGCTCAGAGTTTCACAGCTGTGAATGAGCAACTGAGCATGGGGATCAGGCAGAGTTAAACAGCTAGAGGACAATGTCAGGACTGGAAATAGCTAACAAGTAGGAAAATGGGTGCAGGAGAGGTAGTTTAAGTTAATAACTGTAGTCCAGATATTTCCACTGTCCCTTGGTTCATTGTTCATGGATTAGCAGTGATTTACCTCAAAAAGGTGCAGGAGGGACAACACACCAAATTTGTGCTGAAAGGAGCTGTTGACACAACCTGAAAGACAGCAGTGGACATCTCCTAGAAACCATCCAGGGAGAAGAGCTCATCTGAGAGATCTCAGAGGAGCTAGGACAAAGAAAGCAGCAAATATTGTTCCTCATCTCTGTTTTATTTTCAGAGGGCATAAAGAAAATGTTTGGTGAAGAGGCTTTCAAAGAGCAGAGCCCAATAAGCCTGCCATGACCCCTCCCTGGCCTGTCACCCTAAGCTAGCCATGAGTCCCCCCTGGCCTGTCCCCTCCTCTTAAACTAACGAGATTTTCATCTACCCAGAGGTATCAAGATGGATGGGAAAAGGAAGGACTACAGCAGACATAATGTCTAAAAGCACTCTGAGACTTAAACTTGTCCATACACAAGACATGGTGGAGACTACTCATTAAGTGGCATGCTTAGTTTTCCCCTGGATTTTTTGTCAATTACTTCAGGATGTCAAAGATGAATGATGTTATCTTTGCTAATCTTTTTTGTCAGTGACTTTTGGGGCTGATCAGGCTTTATGCCTGTGTGTGAATGTGCACGTGCATGAGATTGAGGTGTCTGGATTCTGTGTATGTTGTTTTACACAATATATTGATAAAGCCTCAGGCTTTAGGAAGAATAAAGCTGGGAGAATCAGCACAGATAGTAGTAATAGGTTCTGCTAATGGTGGTGATTTGGAGAGTAACCAGAAACTAAATCAAGTACATTTAATTTTTTGCTGCTATAAAATACTGTTCCTGGTCACTTACTTTACTCAAGAGTACCCTGAAAACTAGAACTGGGGAGAAGCAATTAATATTATGCTTCTCAGGTGTTGAGCAAGTGTCTCCTGGGAACAATTTCTAATATTCAGAATAAAATTAGAGCCTGTGAGAGCTCTACCACCCAGTATTAAAACTTTTCCACTCCCTAGATATTCCTTTATTGTACCATTTTTCTGAGTACCTGAGAATGGATGGTAATTCCCCTGAAAATAAACCTTAATAGCATAATTAAAGCTACAATGCATCCTTTCTACTACAGTTTTAAACTTCAAGGAGCTCAGTACTGTAATCTCACTTCTGAGATCATATATATGTGACTTCCAATGTATTGCTGCTGATCCTGAAACGCATCATCTGCTGTCATTCCAGATCTGCTCCTTCTCTCCCCTCTGCTTGTGGTATTGCTATAGTACCTCAAGACCTACTGTCTCAAATCTTATCTCATCCAAAAAAACGCTACAACTGGAAAAGGCAATCTCCTGGCTCTTGCAAATGTGAGCTAAGTCATATTTAGATAGGTGTTCTCAGGCTGCCCAGGCCACGTGGTCTCAGACCAGTCAGAGCATCAGCCTTTCAGCAGGTTTCAAAGGGAGAAAATGTCATTTCTTTTCTCTGTCTTAAGACATGGACTAAGAAGTCCTGAGATATTGCAGTAGGCAAAAAACACAAACCCTACATGGTCCATCATGATGGGAAACAATTCTTAAAGGCTGCTGCTGACAGGGATACAATTGACCTTGGTAGTACAATGGATTGCCCCAAACTATCAACCATGCCAGGGAGGATGCGCAGACACTGCTTCTTACACATCTTTCAAATCACTAATCCAAGTGTGGACTACAGCATGAGGCAAGAGCTGAGGTCTTGCTGATCTTACCAAGCTTTTTTTGATTAGCAAAACACAAGCAGACAGAATTTAGATCTGTGTTGTTTCCTTGACATAAACGAACTACACTGGGGGTCAGATGATATATAGAAGCTATCCCATTAGTCTGACAACCTATAGTGAGTATCTGTTGGTTTAGAAAATGAAAACAAAGACACAGTATTTCTGCTCAGTTAGAAAGCATATGTTTTTTTTTTATCATCATGCATAGAGAACAGTGAAGTCAAATTGTAGTAACAAGACCAAGCTGCGTAAGTGCTGAGGTAAGCATAGCTAAAGTCTTCTGGTAGCCACTACAAATTATATCCTAATGCAGTGTGGTAACGAGATGCTTAGGAAATGAATACGTAAAAAATCTGCATTAAAGTATGAAAGGCAAGCCTGGAGAGGTGGCTGGATGGAGTCCTCCACAGGACAGTATTTCTAGGTGTCATAGCACCCTGTATCTGGCAGGTTGTGTTCAGATAAACAAGGCAGCATAGAACTGATTTAATGTTGGAAATGCAGAAATTTTAACTCTGCATCTTAAATTCTGCTTAAGCAAGCCTGGGACTTTCTCCAATAATCTCTGTGTACCAAAGCAAAGCAACAGAGCAAACAGAGATAAGGTGTGGCAATTATGCTACTTAATTTCAGTGTTACCTGATGTTTGTGATCCAGGTCTTCTGTAATATGGACTACTGATAGAAAAATAGCTGAGTCTTCACTATCCATGAAAAAAAGCAGGTTTGCATTCAGTTTGAATCTTCCTTTGAATACTGTTGTAGGAGAAAAACATTTTACTCCATCCTAGGTGGGTGTTAACCAGTTAACAAAAGTGATCCCATCCCTTGCTGAGCAGTGAAAGGCTGAATAGCGTTTTGTAAGGGGAGCAGCACAAAGAACTAAAAATAGGTTACAGGTAAGCACCATACCACCTGTGAAAGACTGTGAAGGAGAGAGGGCCAAAGCACTAGTTACTAGATTAAAGGAAATAGGGTGGGGAGAAGGAGAGGTGCATAATTAGTGGTGGTTCAGTGGGGCAGAGTTTGCACCTGAAATAAATTGTTTGGGATTTGGATGCATGTTCCCTGGCAAAATATGAATTTAAACATTTCTGAAATAGTTGTTCAGGTATCTCGAGTTTCACAGAAATCTGCAGGCAGCCTAACATGAGGTGTTGCGAGCTAAAAACAGCTGTTGCTCTAATTTATACCTCGGGGCCTTTTTGCTGCTCAATGTATATTGAAATGGAGTGGGCCTAAAGGGAATGTAAATTCTTCTTTTTTCTGCCCTTGCTTTAGGCTGTTCTGTCAGAATATAACACAATACACTCTGCATTTTTCCAGGAATTTCTTTCTGCTGATTTCAAAATATAATTTTTTATTATTGTTTTAGCTCACAGTCTGTATTTGACTTCTGTTACTTACAGTATGTGAGCATGCATTGAAACTCAGTTGGCCTCCTAACATCTAGGTAGAAGTAGGTAATTTTCCAGAAAAGAAATTGACTCCCTGAAATGAAATGCCTGTTTTCTCTGATTCTCACTGAATGAATGGGAACCAAATTGTTTTGTAATGCTGTCTTTAATGACTTGATAGAGACTTGACCTGGACCTGAAGGATAGCAAGGAGCACTTTAAAAGGTGGAAAATCCTTTTCACTGTGAACTAGTGACTCTTTCAATGAATGAGTATTCCTCTCAAATAGGTGTGACACTAAGAAAATTAGACCATGCCACTGAATTACAGAATCTTTGGTGCAATTAGGCAGTCTTATTCTTTCTATTTTATCTTTCATTAAAATTACATATTGCATTCTTATTCTATGTTGACTGTATTTTAACTTGCAATTCAGAGTAGATCTGCAGGGGAATTAGTCAATGCAGTGTATTGGGTGTATATCAAGGATGCTGGAATAATCCACTCACAATGCAAAATTAAAAGGCTTTATTAATATTTTGCAATATTTTTGCATGTCTTGTTATACATATAACTGGACTCCCATTTAGCATATGTATCAGTGACATGCAATGCAGAGGATATAAACTTAGTTACGGAAATACAGCTGTATCCAGTGTCTTCCAAAAATAGCTAAATATTCTTTATCTCCTTTAAAGATAACAGTTCTGAAAGCTGTCAATGTATATGACAACTTCTGTATCTAATCTGTATTACTAGTAAAGACAGTCATAGGAAATGTGATGGAACCACAGTCAGTCCATGTGAATATTTTTGATTCTACTGAAATTGAGGTACTTTGACTAAGTTTAATTTCCTTTTTAAAGAATAAGGAGTAGGATTCTAAGAACATGATGATGTCTCTTTCTAAATTTCTAAATTCCACATCAACATGAGGAAAAACTTCTTTACTGTAAGGGTGATGGAGCACTGGAACAGACTGCCCAGAGAGGTTGTGGAGTCTCCTATAAAGACTTTCAAAACTCCTCTGGATATGTTCCTGTGTGGCTTGCCCTAGGTGTTCCTGCTCTGGCAGAGGGGTTGTGCTTGATAATCTCTAGAGGTCCTTTCCAACCCCTGCCATTCTTTGATTTTATGATTCTAAGAAGTGGTTGAAGTTCTCTTATCTAGCTAACAATTTCTTAGAATTCAAATCATATTCTGATCTCAGAGACTATTTAGGGAAGTTTGAAAAGAAGCAGCCTTCCAGCTTTGGGGGATGTGCTTCTTAGCTCCGTGCTTTTGACTTTCCATTATTTCTTATTTTCCTGACAATAATACTATCAATATCAAGTTAAAAGTTAAAGGAAATTCCCTGGCTGAACATGTCTTTTCACAGGCTTCTTATCTGTCTAAACATTCATCTACCCAAAGCTTAGATTCTGCCTTAAAGTTTTATAGCAGTTGTTTTTATCAGATACTTTGGAGATTTTTTTGAACATTCTTCCCCTTCTCTGTTAAAGAAGACTGATTTTCATGTAAACTCCATAACACTGTTCATATCCCAGAGTCCCTTTGTAGCTTCAGAGTTAGCCTGGGATCCAGGGCTAAAACAAACACTGGTAAAGGAAGAAAGGACTCTTCGATGCAGAAGTAGAGCAGCTCAGTTGCTTCACCATGGGTTTAATGTCAAGTTGCATGTCAGATTTCTTCCACAGTCTCTCCCTTTTCCACTAAAGACATCAGTAACATTATGATGCTTATATCATTCTCCTATGTGATACTAAGTATAGACACCATAGTTACTTAGGTGCCTTGTGAATTCCTTCAGCTCTGGATTGATCTCTTCTGGCTTTGTATGTCATGAAACCAAGTCTTTATGGTGATCAAAATGGTTGAACATTCGTCTGTCTTACACAGTAGGCACACTGTTTAACCTTTTGAAAGCAATAAGCATATAACAAGGCCATCTGTCTAAGCAAGTGCCATTGACACTGTCCCAGGCCTCTCCAGACCTTCATAGTGTTGGACAAGTAAGGAACAGTTTTACCCAGTAAACCCCTTTTTATAAATATAATTTTTAAACCACAGAGTCATTACTGTAAAAGTATTCATAATGACTACAAATAAATTTATTTTCTTAAGCTACAGCAAATGATTCAAGAAATTGTAATTGAACCAATCTGACTCTGTATCACATAACTTCTTTGCTGGTACAAAATAACTTAGTTCTTTTTTACTCAGTGGAGCTATAGTAATTTGTATTTTTGGAGAATCTGGCCACATGTCTTTATTGTTCTAAGGTTAGCTAATGTCATCTACTGCAAAGATCATTTAGTGTGTACAGAAGTCAGCTCAGGGAAAACTTGTCAGATCATATTATACCCATCTGCTGTGGTAAAATACAATCAGAAATGCAGAAAGCATCTCTCTTTCAGAAAGGTGAAAGAGCACTGCAGAAAAGCAGAGACATACATCTAGAAGATGTCATCTTTCCTAACATGCATGTCTTGCTGGAATGTGATTGTTAAAAGAGTGACAAATCTTTGTGTAATAGAGAGATAACTGATATTTTCTTTATTTTGTTTTCCTCTCTACCCAGCATTTTAATAGAAAAAAGTATTAAGAACATTTTATTAAAAACACTTACTAAGAAACAATCTGAGTAAAATTTCACTCATAGAGAAAGCATGGGTATTCTCAACATTATTCTTTAACCTATAGCTTAGATTTGTATGTTTTAACTATGTACAATAATAATAAATGATTGCTATAGCTAAGCAGCTTAATAAAAATTTGGAATGTTGCAGTTACATGCACAAGTAGTCTGTTCTAGTACAGGTATTTTTGATAGAATAGATTTACAGTTCAATTATGGATGAAATAAAGTCAAGCATTGCAAATTAGCTTCACGCAAAATTTTGCAAGCAGAGACAAAAGTATCAATTATGAGTACAAGGTTGGGGGGAGGGGGCGGAAAACTGACCTCTGGGTAACATTTTCAAGAAAGTATGAAGGTAAGTGGATTGGGGTCATCTAAAGGAAAGATACACTTGAATAGAAAAGCTATCATATCAGGTGTATGAATCCTCCATTTTTCATTTCTTCAACTATTGTATTGACTTCTGGCCTCTCTCGAGTCTCTCTCACAAAAGGGTGAAGAGTCTTTCAAATTTTCGTAAATTCAACTTCCCATTCAAGGTATCAAGGAGGTTCATATTTTCTACAGGAAAGGCAGCATGAATACACGCAGTGTGGAGTTGTTCCTTCAGAAATAAGTCAACAATGAGAAAATGTAATGGGAGAGTTGTGTACAGTCCATCAAAAGTTTATGGGAAAGATAGCAGGCTTTAAGGTTGAGTGTTCCTTTGTGTCTCTCAGCTGAAGGATTCCTTTGCCTTCTGTTATTTCTGTAATCAACACTGAATTACTATGAGAAATGTTGAGGAAATCAGATAACCTTCATACCAGGGCCCGGCCCCACAGTGAATATAGTTAAACAGAGATTACTTCAGTTTGCTGTAAGAAATCAGACCCTTTCAATTTATTACTTTTCAGTATGTAAGAAATGTCTGTCTTTTTTTTTTTTTTTCTTCTCTGCAGCTAAACAACATTTTCCTCTGGTTCACAGAAAGGAACAGCTTTTCTTGGGAAGAATGCAATTTTTCCTGCTTTCATTTGTCCATCCCAACCACTCAGATGGATCCTCTGCTTCTCACGGCTTGGATGGCTCAGCTGCCTATGTAACCCTACAATGTGAAGAAAGCAAAAATTTCTTGATTCACTTTAAAATAATCATGCGTAAACAGCAATGTTCCTACAGTATCAGAGCCAAAGTAGGGGAAATTTGAAGGTGCCAAGCATCTATGTACTTTCTCATTCATAAATCAAATCTCCAAATGGCTTAGACTCGTAATATGAAGTGTGTTTTGGTATCTCATTCACAAACATCCCTTTGTCCACAAAGAAAACTTGTACAAACTCCCATTTTTGAGCAAGAGCTAAGACTCTGAAAAGAGCAAATGTCCCTTATTTAAGGGACATTTCCTCCCATGGGCCCTACTCAATTCTGTTCTTGTCCCTCATGAAGAAATCTTGAGTTCTTCCAAGTAGTGCCAACATTCAGAGTCTCAAGTCACATCTTCAGCAGGACTGAAGGGAAGCTGTCAAAAGCTTCCCAGCTACAAAGCAGCCGATTTGGTGCTTAAAAGGAGAAGCACAAGTCCCAAAGTTTCTTAGGAAGTGAAGACCTGATATTTTCCATCCTTCTGCGTGAGGACAAGAAGCAATCATGTGACACCTGTTTACAGGGCATGAAATAACAAATTGGCTGTAACATTTCAGGTAAGATCCCTTCACTGCTGAGCTTTGAAGAGTTGGGGGGGGTAGGGAAGGGCAGGAGTACTGTGCATGTGTGTGTATGTACCTGTGGGTTATTTTCTCTACGCTTAGGATTTGATATAACTATATTAGCACCTGCTGAATGGAAAACTGAATTCTTCCTGCCTCGAATGACAAAGCTGCCAAAACAGTGATGAATATTTCTTTCAAGGCTGATAAAGTAATCTCTCAGTGCTGGTCACCAGTGAGTCTCTGGGAAACCTTCAAATGCAATTTTTCCTGTGTAAAGCTGTACTTCTTTTGATTTTCAATGAATTGCATCAGTGTGAAACCACCCAAAGAAGACACATAAGGAAAGAAAAAGACTTAACTGAGGTATTTCTGATTGACTGTGTAGTTCAATATTGTGCTGTGAGCTGCATTATCAATTAAGCTCACCCCTTTCACAGTGACTGGAACAACTCTGGAGGGAAAGCAACTTTTGCTAAACTATATACAGCATAATGAAATTACAGTGATTGATTGGGATTTGGTCTTTGACACAGGTGGGACAGAGTAAACCATAGCCCACTGTGAGTCGGGATACTGGCATTTATGAACAAGTAAGATTAGAGATATTTACCTTACTTGGTTATCTCACACATACACTTGGCACATTTGCTCTCCTCCAACACAATATTCACCAGGTCTCAACTTCCCTTCCCCCATAGGGAAGGTCCCTCAGCGTTCATTTCCTGATGTCCATGATCTTCTCCCCAACCTAGGGCGGGGGGTTGCCATGAGGACAATTTAAAATACATTGCTTGCACTCTCCCATCAATGAAGTTACCTCAGTGAATCCTCAGCTGGAACCTGTTTGAGTGCTCTGCTCCATTTCACATAGATGCAAAAAGCAACATTAAAGGGAGAGCACAGACTGAAAGAGATGGACAACTTTCCAAATAATCTTATCAAGAATATGAAAAGTTATATTACCTCCTGTCTTAGGTTCAGTTCATGTTAAATATCACCAGCTGCTGCTGGCCCAAACAGTTGAGAGGAGCTGGAGGGGCCATAGCCAGAATAACCAACTGAACCAGCCAGTGGGCTATTTGATACCAGACTGAGCTGTGCCCCTGTATAAGGGGAGGGGTGGTCTGGGGTGGGTGTCTGGTTTTGGCTTGCTTTGACATGTAGCTTCATTGTGCCTGGAGCAGGGAACATTAGCATCTTGGACACAGGTAGATCCTTTCTGGATCTTTGTTACTCACTTTATCTATCATTTTATTAGCATTGTTTATTTCTTCTCTCTTTGTGTTATTTTATTAAATTGCCCTAATCTCAAACCCTAGGGTCTCACTTTTTTTTTTTCTAATTCTCCTTCTCACATAAGGGAGTGGGTGGCTGCATGGTGTTTAGCTGCCAGCAGAGGTTAAACCCCAATACTTCTCTCTCTCTTCTATACTACCTTCCAATATACTCAGTTTCTGATATCTCCCCTTCTTAAAAAAATAATTTTGTGGTGAATTAAACCCCTGTAATACAATGTCAGAAAGATTTGGTGTTTTGTATTTGTATGTCTGGTCTTTTTGGCAAGCTTTGTTTATTTCATTCTGCCCCACACTTCCTTCTTGGGCAGTTTCTCAGATTTGATAGGAAGAATGATGATGGGTCTACGTAGATCTTTTGCCTTATATTTCATATCACTAGTCAACTGAATCCTTGGGAAAATAATTTTAATTGCTAGTTTTCCAATGATGTGAGCTACCACTTTAAGCTTCTCTATAGGTTATAGAACTCTGTTTGTCTTATTTGGGAATGCTTTGTCCCTGGAGTAGCATTCAGAGTAATAGAGGCACAGAGGGGTTTGATGGGATGGGGGAAGCTGCTGGCATGTTGGGCATCAGGCTGTGAATTTCCTTTTGTAGACACACACAGGTGACAGGAAAGAGGAGCTGATGGGGAAACTTTTCCTTCTCCTTGTGCAACAGGTATGTGAAATGTGCTGGGTCAGGGGTGTTGTCAGCTGCTGTTTGGATGGTAGGTTAATGGAAAAACATGGCCTGGGAGCTTTTAATGGAACTAGTATGGCAAGTAGGGAAGTCAGGCTGCAGTGTGTGTAGTCTGAGCCTTCCATGGTTATCTGAAGCACTAGAGAAAACAAAAGCCATCCCTGTGTCTCTGGAGGTGGCCTTATTTCACAGTTCTGTGAGTAATGCATATGTTTTAGTTGGTCCTTATATGATGTCCCCTGAAATGTGTAGCAGCCCTGCAGCTGTCCCATCCCCATGGTGGCAGGAGTTGCTCAGAAGTTGCTTTACCCATCGCTGAACAAAACATCTGGATTGATCAGCTGGGTGTTACTGAGTAACTGCATCTGCAGAACCGTGGTGAAGTGCAAGGAACACAGCTCTTTGTCTCCCTCCAATGGTTACTTAATGTCAGAACTTACAGCTGGGGGTAACATCCCTGCTCCTCTTCTGCCATGGGCAAACCTTTTGGTGACTGCTCTTTCTAGCCTCTGAATCAGTAACTCAAACATTTAGATCCAGAGGTTTGGAGTTGTAACTTTGGAACCAGTCTGGAAAAAGATGGATTTATATGCTCTAGTGCTTTAGGACAGGGTGTTTAGTTGCCTGAGCTGAGATGTGGGGTGAAAGAGGCCTCCAGCCTCCCTCTCTGAACCATAGTCACATAACATAAGGTCTTTTCCCCTTCATAAACTCATCTAGAAATCAAAGCTGGTGAATACATCTGGGACACATGAATTTCTACATTTCTTCTTTAATGATAGAAAGCATGTGGGATTTGCAATTTTCAGTAGCAGAAAGGAGCTGGCTTTTAGCTCTCATCAGAGACAGTACAGCTTTCCTTGTTTCCCACTGTGGTACCAGAGCCATCCTTCAGCACACTGCCCTATCACTACTGATACCTGCAGCACCCTTGGGCTTCAGGAAGGTTTGGGGCTCTGTTGCCTGACCTTTGCATGTGTGTGATCTGACATGATCACAGCCACAGGCAGAAACAGAGGATTGCTGTAGTTCTGGCTGTTCTGAACTAGAGATGGGCAGATCATCAATCAATGCAAATGCAGAGGCACTATGAGAGCAACAGAGCACTGCTGGGAGTGAGGGGCTGCTCTCTGGCTCAGTTTCTGACTTACACCAGCAGGTCACATCTTAGGTCAAAGTACTGTCCAAACAGACAGGAAAAAAGTGTATTATCAAAAGACATACCTGAAAGAGACCTTCATTAAAAAAAAAAGGTTGTAAGATAAGTTTTGCCTGGAGGTGGCCTGCAGTTTCTGTAGCCAGCATCCCCATGTTCTGACTTCCTCTCTGGAGCTCAAGTGGCTGGCTGGCTGGGGGAAGAGGAGAGGATAAAGGAATTTGCTACCTCTCAAGGCCATAGCTCAGCTTGACCTCATACCCTAAATTCTCAGGAAGTCCCTATACCATCTCTTGTCCACATGGGAGTAAATGTCATCATTAAGATGTTCCAGCCAGGAAGTTAAGGCAATAACATAAAAGGTGTCAGCAGAGCCAAGAGGGGAAGCCAGTGCTTGTGGAGTGTAAACCTAGCACTGACCCAACAATTCTTCTTACCAGGGGTCTTGTTCCTTTTCACTTGTGACTCACAGCACCTTTGAGGCTGGAATTGCATTGGTGATGAAGGATGCAAAGCTACATGGTGCAGAAAAAAGTCATGAATGTGTAATGGATTCTTCAGCTGTGGTGGCTGTTAGGGAGTTAAAAAGGGAAGTTGAAGGCAAGATCATGAAGCATATATTTTATTATAATTTTCCACATTTCTATTAGGAAAACACTCATAGTATAGCTGAAGAAACTCCTCCCCAAAAAATTGCTGGTATCCCTAGTCATTCATGTGTAATTATAAAGCTGTGCTTCAATCACAAGTTTGTTTCTTAAAGAAACACACGTATATGTATTTATAGGTATGAGAAGTGTCAGCAAAACTGTTTATGAATTATGATGGCTTCTCCAAGGATAACCTATAGCTATTGCATAGTACATATAAGAAGGCAACATAATTACAGAGCTATACAAGGTAAACAAGCAATAAACTACACCAGGTCTGTCTCTGCTATCACTGTCCTGTGGTGATGTTAGAAACTTGCATTCTATTTAACTATTACAGGCAATGGAGATGGGAAATGGTGTAACTAGGAACAGAAAGTTCATGTACCAGCAAAGGTCAGCTGTTCCAAAGTTGGATGGCCATTTGGGGGACAAGCCATGAATATTGCCAAACAGAAAGGCATGACCAAGAACAAAACCCGGGAATCTTTCCTCACTAGAAACTCCTTCTTTAAGGAGTAGATATGAAGAAATAGGAACTACAAGTTGATATGCTTGTTTTCTTTCAATACTTCTGAACTCAAACTCCTTGACAGGAGATTGCTGTTTTAGTTACCTCTTTGGTGACAGACACAGGGTACACTCGGAGAAAGTCAGAATGTAAATCCTCTCCCAGACCAGACTAGCAGACAGAAATAATCCATGAACTGACCCATATCCTTACTCCAGCCTGAGTTGCAAATTGTTATTCCCTTGTCTCTTCATTGTCAGAATGAAAAGACTCTTAACTGCTCTATTGCACAGCTGTCAGAGCAGTAGAGCTCCACAGGTAGAGAACTTCTCAAGGCACCAATCCCAAAGCTGCTTCTTTACCCCACCCCAATGTTTTGATCTCCTATCTAAATCCTAATTAAATTATGTGTCCAAAGGGAGATGAATAAGAAAAATTACAAGGACACAATTAAAAGCTTAGTCTGTGCTTTCAGTTGCAATCATAATTTACACTTCTGGAGCAACATTTATCTACAGTGGGACAATAATGTTCTGCAACTCTAACTGATACCAAGAAAACTTTTATCAGCTCCCATTAGGATAACTTAACTTTGCAAAGAGCTATTATGACAACAAACATTTATTTTTACTGCACCATTGGCAAAGGACACTAAAGAGTTATTGTGGCTGATTGATTTCTCTTGTGGTTTTGTCAGTCAGATTTGTTTATTCCTAGCACCCTGTTCTAAGCAAAGATTGCTTTGAAGGATTTAAATTAGCAACAAGAATATGATTGATATATCTGTGTGGACCACCAAATTTTTGTCCTAACCTATCATTACAGAGTTAGATGTTACAAGCACATATTGTCTGTTAGAAATTGATTGGTAAAACCATGGCTATTTACATTGTCTGAAAGGAGGTGAAAAACTTTGATGCTATTTTTTTTTTTCTTTGTCAGTGAGCAGCGAAACCTTTAATGCATTCTGGTAAGACGACTTTTACTGAGTTACTCTGAGAGGAAGCAAAATTTATTTCACACACTAAGATCTATCAACCAACTCTTGTGATCAAAAAAATCCCTTCATATTCCAGCTTTGGATAACATCACTGCATTGTTCTGAGGTTGCTACATCACTGATCAGGTCTTCACCTATCTTATTCAAAATAAAGTACAGGAAAGCTATTATAGCCAGAGCTCACAGTGCCCAGCACTGCAGCTCTTACTGTAGAGACTTGGGAATTCAGCAGGAGAAATGTCTCTGACCGTAGTGCTGGCTGATATGCCAGTCATCTTATGGTAATGATTCATCACTTGAAAGAAGTGATAGAGACTTTATTCCCATTGGAAAATGCAGATTTGTTATATGCAAATCACTTCATTGAAACATGCTGCCTCTAACTTCAGAAATGAAAAAGCTTTAAAAAGTTTAAAAAAAAAAAGTGAAAATGGGATAAAAACATTCTATTTCAAACATTTAAAGCAGAAAGATTTGATCTTTTGTTCCTTTTGGTTTCTGTTTATTTATTTATAGAAAAATATAAACCAAGTCTGAATGAAAAGTTTGGCCCCTGTCAAAAGGAATGTCTCCTACCTCTAGATTTTTCCATCATGATTTAAGTGGAAAGACTTTTTGGCTTTTTACATTTTGGCTTTGTAAAATCAAACCTTCAATATTCACTCTAATTTAAAAAAAAAAAAAAAATCACAACAATATTCATAACAACCTGGACCTGAAATAGGTGACTGCTACTGGGGTGGTCTTTTTTTTTCCCCCCTTCTTTTAATCAAATTTCATGCCACTGCAATGTTTTAGATTTTTATTTATTTATTTTTACACATATCCATGTTAGTTTTCCTATCAGCTCAGTGTCTGGAGCAGTAAGGAAAATTACTATATTCTTTCATGCAGTTAGCCATCTGTATGTAGTAGAGAGAATGGCAATTGTCCAGAGGACAATGCTGTGTAGCATTTATTTTAAAAGAAGTTAATCTATTCCTTTGCAAGAATAAAAAAATATCTCAGTCCTACAGAAATGAACCCTTTGATCCATGGCATGCATACCTGAAAAAGACATTTCAGCACAGTATTGTTAAGAGTCCTACCTGGGTCATTATGACATTGGTGATTATATTATTTGCTTAGGGAAGCAACCCTTAGTCAAGATCCAGATTTTAGACTCATAGTTAGGATACATTTTTGGACAGGTAAGAGAAGCCACTCTAAAGAAACAGGAAGGCAAGGCTCTCTTCAAGCAAAAGTTTACTAATATTAATGCTCAGAGCATCCCACATAGGAAGGTTGTTTCGTGATGTTCTGCAGACACAAAGACATGGTTGCAGCTATTATCTTGTCCCCAAGTGACTGGAACAGTAAAGTGCCATTTTCTCTTTGTGGCAGCAGTTTTCAAGAACAGCAGTAGAACAACACCACAGATCATAAAGCACTTTGCAAACACTAAATCACAAAACATACAAGTGGAAACAGTGTTTTATCCGAGCTTTCTTGGAGCACAAATTAGGAAGCCAGTGAGCCCACGTAACTATGTACTGTAGCTCATTAAAGCAATTCTCAGTGAAGTTAAACTTGTTGATTCTAAATGACAGGACCCCGGCAGAAGAACTGTGGAAGATCTTTTTTAGCCATTAACAACAGAGGACCAGTGATTGGCATTGAATTGCTCTGAGGCCAAGGAGTAGCGGAAGATTCCTCTATGGCTGTGGAAGGCTGCCTGGCCGGACTACTGTAATTACCCCTACACAGGATCAGAAGTGTTCAGGGAGACACAGCTGTTGGTGCAGTGTAAGAAGTCAGTCTTCAAAATAGTTTGAAATCCAAGTGACTGCATAGCAGGACTTGGACAGAAATGTGATGTTCCAGACAGAGAAGACAGAGCTTTTTGGATAGCAATAGACTTAGAAGGAATATAGGACTGTAGAGGTAGCAAGTGAATGAGGTTAGATTGTCCTAGGAAAGTGCTGTCAAATCCAAGAGCACCAGCTGACACATGACTGAGCCAGAAACAGGATGAAAGTCTTAGAGTTAAAAGAAAAAAGGAAGTCTGGAGTTAAAATCCAGTGGTTTAGTCCCTAGATTGAACCCCTAGGCCAGAAGGAGGGCTATGTCTAGCTCAGACACAGTCTTCTTGCAGAGTTAATGTATTCCCTTTTGAAACTCAGAAAATGCTTAAGTTACATCTCTTGCCCATAAGCAACACCTGCTCATGTAGAACAGGAATCTGAGTATTTACAGTATGATTTCCTAAACACTAGACTAATGCACAGGGCAGAAGTGATACAATGTGTTGGGATGCTTTTAACAGCATAATTTCTTTTGCCTGAAAACTGATTTCTGAATTCAGACTATTGCTACAACCCCATGGTCAGCCTTTAATGCCTACTAAACTGCAGTATGTAAAAGCCATCATACTTCAGAACTTAAAAGGAAACTCAGGAAGTCTGTGGTATGCCGATGAGTACCTGGTCTGTTAAGGAGCTCTGTATATCATACCTCCTTTTGCTTCAGCTCCTTCCTCTGAAAAGAAAAGGCATTTTGTTACTGATCTCCTTTATAAAAAGCTCAAGAACAGAAAATTATTATTAATGCATAAAAATATCCCTATATTTAGCAAAAAACCCACTTTGAACAGTTGGGCCTGTAGGTACTGTTCCAACTAGTAATTTACATCTCATTATCATCTAGAATATTAACTTTTATCATACTGCATATTTTCCTTACTGTTTCCTTTCATACTTCAGTTGACTGTAATACAAAATCACTGGAAAATGTTTCTCTTGTTTGGTTCAAGTTAATTACGCAGTAATTTAGGGATTTTGATAAATTAATACTTCATTCCCATCATCTTTGGATCTGAAAAGGATGGAAGAAAGAAAAGATTTTCCCCTCAATGTTTTGCTTGTCAAATAAGAAGAAATATGTAATTATTTTGCTCCCATCACATGTGATCCTGATAAGGCAAAACATAAATGGCTGTGGTACTGATATTAGGATTTGCAAGGTGATAGAGACTTTACTTCTGAAAGGGTCAATTCTCTTTCAAATGAAACATGACAGTACATTTGGAGGAAAAGGACTCAGGTTCTCATTCTGACCTTCTCAGGTAGTTTTGTACAGGCACAGGTATCCATGGTACATGGGTTCTGTCTCAGTATTTTAGGGGTATTTTGCTTTCACAGGTGTGGTCTCCATCAGTTATGGATCATTCTGTTCACTTGGGCAGTAGGACAGGAAGTGACCACCCTTTTTCCCTCCCTGGAAGGAGCATTTTGAGCCCATGTCTGGGAGCAGAAAATGCTAATATGATTTTCAAGTAGCAGCCTTGTACCTTTATGGGGAATTCTGTCAAGTCTGGCCTCCTACTTATGGGCTCAATCCAGCATGAGGCTAAGACCACAGTTGAAGGTGCTGAGGGTGGACTCACAGAGCGAACTTTAGGCTTGCTCTCACTGATGATTTGGGCTTTGTAAAAGGAAAAGGCTGTCATAATCCCACTTTCCTAACTTTAAGGACCAGATTCGCCTGCTGGAAATAATGATCTTAGTTTAACAGATTATACACCTGAAGGTTGTGCGGCCATCCAGGGAGACTTGGACAGACTGGAGAACTGGACAGAACAGAACCTAATGAGGTTTAAGAAGTATAAGTGTAGAGTCCTGCATCTGGGGAAGAATAATAAATTACACCAGTACAGACTGGGGGGTGATCTGCTGGAGAGAAGTCCTGTGGAGAAGGATTTGGGAGTCCTGGTAGACAACAAGTTCTCCATGGAACAGCAATGTGCTCTTGTGGCCAGGAA
>JANIJG010024518.1:165887-181572 GCA_024611175.1 Megaceryle torquata
GGGAATGGATGTAAGCTGGAGCACAAGAGGTTCCACCTTAACATGAGGAGGAACTTCTTTACTGTAAGGGTCAGGGAACACGAACAGGCTCCCCAGAGAGGTTGTGGAGTCTCCTCTGGAGATTTTCAAGACCTGCCTGGATGTGTTCCTTTGTGATGTGTGCTAGATTATATGATCCTGCTCTGGCAGGGGGCTTGGACTCAAGGATCTCCAAGGTCCCTTCCAACCCCTGACACCCTGTGATACTGTGATTGTCCTTATGCTTCTTTGAACGATGGGTTTTGTTTTCTTTTTTTAATTAATATGTCCCATCTCTCCTGTCTGGATTTTTTTCATGGTGGTGTTTGTTTTGTTTGGGTGTTTTATGTTTGTGGGGTTTTTTTGCAAGTCATTTGTTTGGCTTGATGCAGCAAGATGATTTGCAATGCTGCAAGCATCGTAATTAGTATGACACTAATGTATAAAGAGAGTTTCAATATTAGTAATTCTCCTGGCCACCCAAGGTGTCTCTTGCTGATCCTTTTTCACCTTTCCAGTTTTACAAACCTGTGTATACACATGGGCATATACACAGAGCTGAGGAAGATGGTGATCTATATAATGAAAAGTTGTTTCATAAGATTTTGTTCTTTGGAAAACATATTTTATAAGCTAGATAATAGTTCAGATGCTCACTGTTGTTCCCCCTTTTTCCCCCCTAAATTATCAGAGACAGAGGCAGCATTTAATCAGGATGGAGAACTAAAAATTATCAGCCTTTCCTGCTACATTGTCTCTGAATCCTTTAAAAAAGAAAAATTGATTGACGAGAGGTATTTTGTTTTTCACAAAATACATGGAGGTTTTGCACATCACTTTAGAGATGTGGTATGTCAGAGGTGTGCAGCCCAGTCCTTTACTACCACAGATTAATTTGACACTAAGAGTAATGTGCCTTGTAAATGACAGTAATGCTTTCAGGAGATGCTAAAAAGTCTTTATATGCATTAACAAACTAACCAGAGCCCTTCAGCAGCCTCTGATAGAAAGACAATCATTATCACAGCTGGATGAACTAAGGCATGGACAAACTGAGTTGTCACTGTCACATCCAGAGACAGTGGAAAGGCTAGGACTGCGACTTCCACCACATGCTGATTTAACCAGTCTGTATGTTACCCGCTGCATCAGTCAATAGCCCCATCTACCACATTTTCAACTTCTCATTTTCAGACCCCTAAATATTTTCTAGTGGAACAGTGATTCCAGCAGAGCAGACTTAATCTTAATGGATAGTTTTTGTTGCTTCCACTAAAGATGCAAAACAAATTTAGTGGCAACAGCCAAAATGAATGATCCCTCTGCCAGCTCTATGATGTATATCCTCCTGTTCCAGCGAAGACCTTGAAGGGAAAAAAATGTTTATCTTTGAAATGGACCATGGTATTAGACCTCAGAAATCTCTGATGTTTAGTCGCACTTTACAGTAATATCACTGCTGGGATATCTCGTTCCTTCACTCCAGACAGGAATGGAGGGTATGGCTTTCACAGCCTCTATGATAAATGAGTGTGTACAAATTCCCAGATTCTATTCAGACTGGTATTTTCAAATGTTTCCTGTTAAAAAGCTAGGCAGTTCATTTTGTCATCTCTGCTTCAACTTCAACAGAAGCAGAAAACTCATTTCTCCGTTTGAAGAAATTTAATTTAAAACAAGAAAAAAGCAATTCTCCTTACAAAAAGAGGCATTTTGTTAAACCTGAATGTTAAAATGAAACCCGAAGTTAATTCAGGAATGACTATGATTTTTTTTTTCCTGTTATTTATTTTTACTGCATCAGTTATATGCAGATTGGAGGCACTTCTCAGCAAGTATTGATGGGGTGAGCACTAAGGACCTCACAGGGGCTTTAGGGAAAAGTTCATACCTGGGAAGGAGCAGAGATATTGAACCAAACTGCTATGGGTTTTCAATTCATTCAAACTCTGACATCCAGGCTTCTCAATGAGATCTCAAAATGGCAGAAATCAGAAAAGATCCACTGAAGTTGATGATGATACCAATAAAATGGGATGTATCTTAGTCATTGACATTTTACTTGTAACAACAATGCCTCCAACCTCTGGAGAAGAAGCACTGCAGTGGTCATTTCTGCAATGTCTTCAATAAGTATATATGTAGTTAACTGATTTCCTCCATTATTTGCATAGATTTTATTTATTTACCATTACTTTTATCTACATGGTGTTAATTTCCTACATGTTATTACTGATATATTTCTTATTTATACAGTGTTATAAGGCATGGTTTCTTTTCTGTAGCATACCAAAATAGCTCCAGTTAAGTTGCACATATTTACATCAGGTGACTGTTTATCTTATATAGTCTTTACTTAACATGACAATGAAAGGTGAAAAATGACAAACAATTTTGCAAAATGCAGATCTGTGCATTCTTTATTCCTGTGTTCCTTGCACACTTGTGTTGCTTCTGCAGAGCAGAACATGTGGATATCTTTCTGCATGCATTGTATTTCATATGCTTTCTGAGCTGAAGCTCTTTTTTTGTTTGGTTTGGTTTGGTTTGGGTTTTTTCCCTCCCTTTCATTTTCCTGAATGTTGTGGGGCAGCTGAACACTTCTGGTTTGGCTTATTTGCCTCAAAGAGGTGATTTTTCACTAGTGGACAGATCTAGTGTCCTTTGCTTAGGTTTCTGTAAAACAGGCAGCCACAGCATAACTGATTTCTGTGTTAGACATTCAGCAAGGATGATATGGAAGAGTACTTCAATCCAGAAAGATATTCTCTGTATGTTTGTGATATTGTTGGAATGCATTTTCAGATTAACAGCATACTGGATGAAGACTCAAACTTGAATGTAAGATCTGCTTTTCCAGTTGGCAGTTGTCAAGTCATTCCATCTGATCATCACTCCATACCTCAACTTTTTTTTTAATCTACTATCATAATATGAATTTAGCCTCAAAGCCGGTCAAGGTAGGGATTGCCTCCTAATACAACTATGATACTGTACACAAAGAGACTTTTCCTACATTGGACACTTTTCTCAATTCATAAATCAAAAATTCTAGTATGGTACTGTAAAAACATCCTAGATATGTTGGATAGTGAAATGAGGAAAGGAGGCTTCCAAGTATTATTTAACCGCATTACAGAGAAATGACACTGAGCCATAATGGAAGTTTTTCTCCAATACTGATCACAGCTCTTTGTGCTTTTTGTTTGCTTTCTGATTCCAAGTCCTGAATCATCACCATACCTATTCCATACAACTGTTGAGAAGAGCCAAATGCAGATGGGAGGACAATTTAAAATAATGAGCTAATCACAGTTAATTTTCTTGGTATTTACTGTAATAACATTAATTTTGATGAACCTCTCTGTTATTAATGTGAATGTCACAAGTGGTTCTATAGCATTTCCACTTGGATTCCATTATAATTAACTGGGATGTTAATCTAAAGTGTTACTGCAGGAATATAATAGAACATAACCTGGGGGGAAGGGGGGAGGGGAAGATTTAGTCAATGGGAGGGTATGAAATAAAAGAAACATAAAATGACCTTCTCTCACCGATTTCTCAGACATGGTGGCATTTCAGTGCCTTGGACACAGTTGTGGCCCTGTAATGGATTCCATTTAGCAGTCTGCAGCATGATGATACATGGCTAGATTACCATTTGAACTCATCCTTCTTTACATATAATGGACATAAATTGCATTTATGCTTGCTTTATAGCCCACTTTAATGCCATCATGGAAAAGAGCCTTAGAATAAATGAGAGCAGACCCACATTTCTTATCCAGTTTTCAAAACATGGACCAAGTTGACTTTTTCTTAAGGAGTTTGGAGCTTACCAGAGCCTCCAAATAAAGGGTGACAAATCCATCTGTGAGAGAGTATGTCAGGTTCCTGTAGCATGAGAGCTGGACAGCTAATGTCTTCTCTGATTTCTGTCCAGTGCCTCTAATCACCCTCTTAATGAATTCTCTATATTGCAAGCAATGACCCAGGAGCACTATGTAATTCACTGAGACAGATCTGTTATACTTTCTTTTCATGAGCTGTTCCATGCTCTGCTAACAGAGATTATCCCAGAGAATTTAGATTCCAGGAAAAAGCACTTTTCATGTCTTTTTATTTTTTTTTAAACCTAGATTGAGTGGGATAGAGATGGATTAGAAGTAGCACTCTGAATGTGAGTTAAAATATGTGCTATTTCCTAGTACTCTGGTTGAGATACACAGCCCCCCCCACTTTGGTGTTAAACATTTTAATTTATCTAACCTATAACTTCCTGCTGTTCCATCTCTGCACCCAGGAGGTCCCCTTGCCAATTACTCCTTCAGACCCACTATTCACATTCTCTGGATCCTTCTCCTGGTGCCCAGCTTCAGTGCTGAAAGCTCTGAAGACCCAGTACCACTTTGTATGTCCCCAGGGTATGACTGTAAACTTCTCAACCGTACTTCTTGTTTGTTCCTCATTTTCACAGCCCAGAAGGACTTTCTGGAAGTGGCTCAGGACTCTCTACATGAACTGACCCTCCATGTCTCAAATCCCTGAGTCATTTCCTTTACAGTCTATGTAACAAACTCATCTTTTGTCTCTGCCCACGTGCCTCCTTCCTTTTCTTGCCAGTCTCCAAGCTTACTTCTGCTTTTTCCTTTTTCCTCTGTGTGGAAGCTGACTATGGAAGTAAATAGAAGCCCAGGTATGGCACCCACATGCCTTACTCTCGCTTCCTGTCCTGGCATGGTCTTGGCACTCAAATACCTCATCACAGCTAGCTCTCATGGTCAGCATAGATTTCTGCCTCCTGTCCCATAAAGCAAGTCCTGTGCACAGCTTCTCTGTTTTTTAAAGAGAAATTCTTGTTTAGAGCATGATTTGAAGTGATGATTTTAGTGACCCAGTTAACTAGTCTTCACTTCCTCAGACAGAATGTGGCTTGTGTGCCACATTTGTTCAGAAATGTGTTCCATGGAAACACAGAGGGTTTTAGCTCATACTTTCTCTTGGATGACTTGAAGTTGGGTACAAATGCACATGAAGGGCTTTACCTCCAGAAAAGTCCGTATCAATGATTTTCTGTGTGGTTTCTTCTCAGGCTTGAGAAATACCGATTTTTCTGCCATGTTAAAACAATGCCACATCTTCTACAGAAAAATCCAAATGTATTTAATGTCTGTCATGCACTGCTTTCATTGCAGTCCTGGTGAAAAAGAGTGATGACTGTGAAAGAAAGCTATGAAAGCATAATCAGTCTTATCTGGCTCCCCTAATGTCAGTGGTGAAGAATTATAAAGACCCCTCTCCTCAGTCTCAGCCTCTAAGATCACAGACCTTGTCTGTCAGGCTTGTCATACTCAGGGTTACTAAATATGTTACAGTATTATGATGATGTAACAGATGGCAGGGAGCAAGATACCAAAGGAATTTGAATATATCCTAACAAAGCTATCTTAAAATATGGCAAACACACATCCAAATCTCATTTTACATATTCATCCAGGCCTAACAGCAAAATACTCTAACAGCTCAGCAAGAACATCAGTGAAGCTCAGAAAATTAAATGTTGCAAGCTTCTTTGTCTACCTCTGGTAAAATGTACCACCTACATGTAAATAATAAGAGCTTTATGATACAGATAGAGTATGCTTTTCTGCTTAAGGAGAGAAGCAAGAGCTGCCATAGATATTAATTATTAGGGAATAGACATAATGATGATTTTCAACTTCAGTGAGAGATAGAATGGATCACCTGAACTGATATCTCACTGCTTGAGAGGGGATTTTTTTTTTTTTTTTTTTTTTTTAAGAAAAACCCCACCTTTCTGTCTTCATCAGTTTTTATGATCCTTACAGAGTTTTCCATACCAGCTGCAGAGATGGTTTGTGCATTTTCTGCAAAAGCTAGAGAACTACATCAATTTACAATCGCCAAAAATCTCTCCCTATGGCCAGGTTGTCCCTCACAGTGATGTATAGCAGGCTTTGCAGCATCACCAGCTCACAGTTTTATTATGAACCTTGTTTTCATTACTGTCTTCTGCATAGAATTTAATTGTTTGGATTATTTAATTTTAGGAGACACTACTTTTCATCAAATGATTCACCTTAACAGCACTGATATAGGGCAAGTTTTATTGCAAAAGGCCCTAAAAAACATATACTTGCCATTCTTTAAGATACAGAAACAGCAATTTAAGCCTTGTTTGTGAATCCTTTTGATTTTCATCACCATTTGACATTGCTGCTTTCAGTGAGGTCTCTTTGGCTGACTGGGAAACTGAGTCAAAGATAGAGCAATTAGCCAAAAGGTTTCAAGGATGGCAGTATATGCAGTGCTGACATGAGAAACATGGGATTACCCAGCGACAGCAACTAGCCACTCCAGTGGCAGCCTACTGTCTTGGTGCCTGACAGTCCAAGGGCAATAACATGTCCTTACAGGGGAACAAACAAGGTCCTTGTGAGAAATCCTCCAAGAGAGTAAGCCCCTTAATGGAGTAGCTGAGAATAGCTACATGGAATAAGAAGGAAATTGCATTTATTAAACTCACTTTTAGCTTTCCCATTTTGCTGCCCCATTATCAGCTCCCAGAAAATGCCCTTTCTATCAGTGTATTGCTGCTCAGATATTGTGTAAAGTGCTGGGGAACAGATTGAACATAGCTGAAAGCTTATTAATGATGGACTTAACTAATTAATAAGCATGCTTTCTGTGCTCTCTGAAAGCTAGAGCAGGCACAGTTTGGGCTCCAGTTCCTCTTGCTCATATTATATTTCCTCTTTACATTTGCATTGTTGGGTCTCCAAATCATGGCTGTTTTATAAAATGTTTGCATATACACTAATTAAAAAGGATTTATCAGGTTGAGCATATGATGACTGAAGGATCCTTTCTCCCTTGGCAAGGTTTGAATATTTGAATAGCTCATTAAAGCTCCTACATTTTCTCTTTATAACAGGAGACTGAAAATGAAAGATAGGGATTTGCTGTGCAGCTTTAGTTGAAAGGTTGCTTTATTTATTTTTAAAGCTATCTAAAGGGGTTAAGCTGTACTCTGATTTACACCAAAGGGCAACTTCTGGCCCCTCACCAAAATAATGCCTCATTTATTTGACAGGCACCATTTATTTTCAGTTTCCTCATTGTAAACAAGAGACAAATTTATCTGAACAAGTTGCCGTTTGAAGGTGTAAAATTGACACAGCTCTTCCAAAGCTGTGTAAATCAGGAGTTACCTCAGTTGACTTGGTTGTGATGTAAGTCATACCATCATAACTTTCAAATTACGGGGAAATACCTTATTTATGACACCTGGGGGTTTGGCCCTTCAGTTAAAATTACGCCCAGGGCTTAATTTTACTCTTATTGCCGCTATGCACGCTATACCCTACACCCCACCTTGCATTACTCCAGGTTTACATTGCCACAGATGAGATTCCTGCATTTTCAGATCTGAAGAAGAGCAGCACCCACATAAATTACTTTGAAACTTTTAAGTATTAATATATCCAAACGCATACACTTTTTTTTTTTTTTTTTTTTTTTTTTTAATACCTCCCATCAGTGCTAATCTAGGGTGCTTGGCTGGATTATTATTTTATGAAGATTATATTCCTGAGAGCTTTTAGTGCCCATTATGTATCCCTTTTTATGTCTTTCCAAAGTGACTGAAAGATCCCACTGAGTCAATTACACACAGTATCTCTTAATAATGCCCTCTTCCCGGTGCAGCATTGTTTTCCTTAATGTTTATTTCAAACGGTTATATTAAACAGGAGAATAGAGATAAATCCACATTATGAATTACAAAAAATTGCTACATCCTCTTGAGGATGCCCAGAATTCTGATGGGGGGCATTTAGCAAAGTGATGCCCTGGGAAAGGCAGTGCTAGAGAAAGCCAGGGCTGTTAAAGCCAGAGGAGAGCAAGATGTATGAACTTTGCTATTTATAAATTCATTTTTCCTGCACTGGGAGGCGGGTACCAAACACCCTTTTGCTTGCTGACTGACAGTTTCATTTGCCTACAGATACCCATATTATGTAGCAAATTAACCGATTGCCAAAGAAAGCAGAGGAGAAAAACCCAGTGCTTGGGAATCTTTAGGAATTGGTTTAACACACCTAACATTCAGGACTTGGAATCCCTCCAGGAATCCTTGGAATACCCTCCAGCTCTGTGATTCTGCAACACACATGCAGGAGTCACATTGGTTGGGAGAGAGATAGTGCTGCTCCATGGGAATAGCAATAATGACCATCTGCGTACTGCTACTAAATCCCATAACTTTTCGTGGTGCTAGAGGGGTACCACACTTCTTCTGAATGAAAATTTAGCAAGCATCATCTTTACTGTGTAGGGCTGTAGTGGACACTGGATTTTCCAGGGCACCTGTATCATGAAATCCAAACTACTTCCTAAAATATCCAAGAGTGTAATGTAAGAGCATGGATCAATTTCCCTCCTTCTTCTAACTAACATATCAAATGGTTTCCCCTCTGACTTCAACCTACTTATGTTACCTTGCCATATAAATTCAGCCAGATCCAGGGGGTATATATAAGCATGCATAAGTCAATGCAGCCATCAGTAGCCTTACAGTAATATGTACTGGAACATCTTAGGGACTGTTCCCTTTCACCTCTTTGCTTCACTGTGAACCATGAAACAACGGCCACATTTCTCACACAAGTAGTGGCTGCATCTCATCACTGAGTGAAATATTCTTCATATAGCCTTTGAGTAAGTACATAAAGCACCTTATGAGCCTTCCAGATGTAAAAGGCAATATAAAAGGAAATAGTAATACACTCACATAAATATTAAGGGGACAGTGGCATTTTTTCATTTCTCTTTTATAAAAGCAATATCCTTTCATGACAATATTTTCTAGAATGTACAGAAAGATAAAATCTGCATGCCCACATTTTATGGCTATATTCTTGTCTACAAAATTTCACCTGCAGTTTGCCCATCCTCCTCATTTCCTCCTCTCCTCCCAAGTAAATCATTAAAAGCAATAGGGCTTGTAAACCTGTTGTAGTACAGGACTCCCTGAAATTCTTGTGAAAAAAGGTCAGGAAGAAAAATTTGTTCTGGGAGGTTAAGTGGTACACATGAGGAACGAAAGGAAAAACCTCAACTTTTTGTGCCACAAAAAAGAACAGAGTGCTGAATGTTAGGAGCAGACAGCAGCAATGAATGTCAAGCGAATCAGGCAATGAACTATAAGAGTATGAGGAGTAGCCAGCAAGTTACACATGTCATCATTCCTTTACTGGCCTATTTTCTGCTTTCCCACAGCACATATCACCTGAAACTGATGAAGTCTGTGGCCAAACAAACAAAAAAAATTCCCAACAAAATAGCCAAAACAGGGCTTTCCCTGCAATATGGATAAAGCCAATTTGCCACCTTGTGTAAACTGATATTGTCTAACATAAATGGGTATTGCCTGTCACTTCAGAGGTCTTTACTGAAATTGCAGCAAAATTACTGTCTGGCCCCACTTTCATCCTCAGTGACACCTCATTAGAATTACCAGCACTTCCATTTCCAGTTTCTGTTTTTGTCAGTAGTGTGTCATGAGGATGTTGCCTGTAATCTGGAACAGGCTGTGGTGTTACGACACTTGGCTGTAAGCATGTGTACAAACTGGCTTTGATTTCCATGTCTGCACCAGGGTTAAGTCAAATAATACAACTTAAAGTCCTGTGGAAGAACTGTTCAAGGCAGTGATGGATTATCTGAAGTGAAACTTATATTCAAGACTGCATCTTTCTCTAATGAAATATCCAGAACAGCACAGGTCCACAGAACGAAACCACCCATGTTCCCAGTAATTTTGGAAATGATAATAGGGAAGAGCAGAGGGAGCTCAAGGTAGCAGTGTCCCAACCAGCTCCAGCTGACATGCTGCAGAGACACACTCTTGCTGCTATATAAGCCACTACTCCTGCAATAGGGACAGTACAGGTTTGTGAGGTTCACTCAGCTGTGCCATGTGGATTCAGAAGCTGCACACCTTTTAGCTTTGAGACTGCTCTGACATCATTGTCTGAGCACAGGGAGAGGGGCCCTGAGAGAGGGAGGTAGGAGGTAGCTACTAAAATTAAACATGCAAGAGGTCTGGTTTCAGTGTTTCTCAGTAATGTAGGCAAAACCAGCACTGAAGCGATTGAAGAATGGCTTCTGCCACGGCTGTGAGTGTGAGGAACTGGAGAGACCTGCTGCTGCTGTCCAGGGATTAGGATAGCTGCTTATATTGCAAAGGAGAATTGCCTGTCTTTTACTTTGCTGCTTTCTCAGACTGGGAGGCTGTCAGCATGACCCAGTTCTTCCCTTGGCATCTCTAACCTGGACTTTAGGGTTTTAATGTACGCTTTGCTTGAGTCTAGAGCTCTCTCTGGAGCAGTCCCTCTGGTGCTACTGATAAACCAGAATGTCTCTATTCCTGTGGCTTTGCATATTAACAAGGCTATTATACCTTCTAAATGACATAGTATGACCATTCTCATCCCTTGGGAACTCCTTTGCAAAGAGATCCAAATTACTTTATTTATCTGTGTAGTAAGAGTCAGGTCAGTTGGTAATTCCTGAGAACCTTATGAATTTACTGCAATTTACAAAACCAGCCTGAGTTTACAAATTTTTCTCCCTTGGAGCCAATTATTTCTTAGTTGGATCTTTTTATTTTATTCTTTTTGTTAAAGGGCAGCCTGCTTCTTTAAATACATCCTGTATCCTCCAGACCTGGATTGTTTAAAGTTTAGTTCTGTAACTCTATTGACTTCTGTAGAATAAGCCATCACAGAATACATATCACCTTCAATCTGTCAGGTTTGTATTACACCGTTTCTTCTTGCCCCTCCAGTGCTGCTCTATCACTTGTTTTCTGTTCTGACTGGTTATTATTTCTATCAGGCCAAGAATTTTCTGCAGTGACTATTGCCATTTAAAAATCCCCATTCTTCAGTTCCCTAATTGCCCTTAAAAAAATCTATTACTAAGCACCAAAATGGTCATAAAAAAGCTTGGCAGTCCTAAGAAAATGTGACCTATATAAACTAACAGAAAGTCATGATAATTTCACACAATTCCATTCAGATATTTCTGTACTGGAACATTTTGATTTTTAAATTACTTACTTTATATATTTTATTTCCCGTTATATATATTATATTTTTATTTAAAACATGGAATTTAATGTTTAGCTAGATTTTTTTGATCAGAGTTTTATTTCATATGAAGTCGCTGCTTCTTTTTTTCTTTTGGTATGTGTGTGTCTGTGGTTGTTTGGTCCTGTTACACTCTCCACCCACAAAAAGACCCATCAGAAAGGAATTATGGCAAAATTGTTATTCACATATCTAAGTAGTTGCAAAGAAACCTAGTAATAGGTATAGATTCTGTATGTGGTTTGAGTTTTATATGAACTGCATGAGTTCCCCACCTTTTCTTTCTCTCACTCCTCCAACAAAAACAAACAAATGTTGCTCCTATAGAAACACGCATAATACGCTGTACCAAACATCATCAAAGCTAGAATCTTTTCACAGTGGCCTGTATGGATTCCTTTCCTCTTGCTATACTCCAAATAATAATTTAGTGACTTCTTGGGTTCCTAAACTTGTCTTGATCTTTCTGAACTTGTGCCTGGCTCAGGAAGATATCTTGAGTGAGGAAAAAATTTGAACAAGAACAATCTTAATACAATGCTGCCGTATTTTAAGAACATCCCTTAGTCCTCTCTTAGGTTTCATGAAAACATAGTAATTCCTAACTAAGGGCCAATATTTCAAGGGTACTTGAAAGACCTTGTCCACTTTTTTCTGCACTTTAGTTATCTTGCTTCTGCTGGTCTACTTGAAGCAGTGGGTTCATCTGCAAAGCTCAAATGAAGCTGAAGTCAGACTTCTCAAATATTTCTACAGATGGGATGAAAGCCCAGCTAAGGCAACCCTCCCCATCTTTAATGCAGTTAAGCCATTCTCATAGAGAGTGTTGTCTGAGCTTTGGAAGAAGAAACTTAAGAGACCAAAGATCTGATCCTCTCAGAGTTTCGTGATATTCATCAGTTTCTGACAGTAAATTAATATTAACCATGAGTAAAAGCTTGAAAATGAACTTTAAAAGCTGCAAATTGGCCCTGCTAATGCTTAATGATCATTTCCAAAATAAAAGGTGGCTGATTGAGATCTTCAGCTGTCTTAAAAGGTGATAAATTATGTTCGTTATTCTCCAGGAGCTGTTGAATTCCCACATTACCCTCAAAAGGCATGTCTTTTC
Source organism: Megaceryle torquata (assembly GCA_024611175.1). Lineage (NCBI taxonomy): Eukaryota > Metazoa > Chordata > Aves > Coraciiformes > Cerylidae > Megaceryle > Megaceryle torquata. The sequence continues at coordinate 178,194 of JANIJG010024518.1, forward strand.
CCGTTAGCTAATATTTCATGGGATGTCGGAACATTTATAAAAGGTGTCATATTGCTGAGTGGCAAATAGCTCAGAATGACAAAAACCATTAACAGTGAAAGATGATGTCCCCAAACTATTAAATGAAAAGATCAAATAATCACAGAAATAATTGTTTACCAAATTTCCCAGTGAACACAACCGACATTTCTAATTCAATCTGCCTTTTTGCAGTCACTGTTTCCCCATGTCCTGTTTTTTTACTCTGGGTGATTCTCAACAGTTCTCCGATGTGAATGAAGTCCAGTTGTCCTGGGTCATTCTGTGCTGCTTTTTATAAAAATAAGGCAAGCCTCTGACCAAACCTTTATAAATCATTCACTTTCCAGATTTAAAAATCTTTGAAATTCTTCCTTCAGGAAGCCTGAAGCCTATGAGTGTGAATCACATACTTCCCCATATATAGACTGTTTATATTAAATGATTAGAGAAGACATACGAAAAGTGAGCATCTTGAAAATACTTTATACAGGGATTATTCAAGGAAACAATCATCTACCAGGAAACAAACAAATCCCTGACAATTGATGATTTGATGTGAGGAAAATTCTGTCACTTTACAGTTCAGAAGAAATCTGACTCCATTGATCCTGCTTATTTTGTATTTCAAAGAAGTATTACAGCTTGTTGGGATCAATGGTAGCAACTCATATTCTACTAGCCACAACTGTTATTCCAAGAAGCCCTTAATCAAAGGCAATCACGTTTTGTTTCAGAACCCATGCATTATACAAAAAGAAACACCTGAAGTAAAAGTAAAACCTTTTACCAAAATCAGCATGGTGCGAAAAGGCAGACATCTGAAAACAGTCCCAACATTAAGAAACAAAAACAAACAAAAACAAAACAAAACACCGCAAACAAACAAACAAACCACAATAAAAAAGCATAAAAGGACAGAACATTGAAATGCTTAGAAATTTCAGAAATATGTCTTTCTGTGGTTCTCTGACTGATGGCCAAATGACAGATAGACTTTTTGATAGTGTACTATACATAGCGCTTCCTCCTGGCTTTTATTAGCAGAAACAAAGATGATTTCAAGGGTCTTCATTACATTATATTACATTACATTATATTAAAGTTTAGGCCTGCTTTAGAAGTTAGGAAATCAACTCAAGTCACCTATATAAGCTAGACTTCCAAATGTACTAGTTATGAATTAAACCACTGGGTTTTGAAAGACATGTTGGGGGAACCAAAATTGCATTTAGAAAACCTGTCTCCCCATTCTCTTGTCTCTCACTGACAGGTGAATGACAGCTTCAAGCATCTTTGGAGGGAAAGTCTATATTAGCTGATTTTTACTCCTCTGTGGTGATGACATCCCACTGATATGCTGGTCTATAGAGACAGATTCCTCAAATGTTGTGGTGGCCATCATCAAAGCTAAAGCAGGGACTAATGTCCCCAGAGAATATGCCCCAATGTCTTATTAGGTAGTAAACAGTAGAAGTCATGCAGAGCCACTGCCACAGTGGAGAGCACTCCTAATTAAAAGGACTTTTCTTTCTTCACCTAAAATACTTTTACCCCAAAGTATCCAATTAGTGGGATAGTTTAGAGTAACCTGGGATACCGTGGGCCTTGTTAGGTCAGTATGGGCCTTTCTACAAGAAGATGACACATTTCATAATTCTCTGAAGCCTGTTCTCTAGTTTGTGGATAACATCACCTGAGCACTTCTCCAATTCCATTCCTCTGGAGTTCTTTTGGAAGAGGCTGCTTTTTGTCCCATATGTCTAAAGGCAACAGATTTATTTCTGGGAAATCATCCAGAATTGCTCTTCCAAAAGAATCTTGCCTGTATACTGCTAGTATTGGACAGATCTAGTTTAAATAATAATTCTTTTCTTGTATCAGTTGTTATCTCCAATTGTATTGAAACCACTAAAAATTGTCATAAGATTTTTAATATATACAGGTTTATTTTTTAAAAAACCCAAATATGTTATTAGGATATGTTCTTCTAACCCAGGAGATTTCCTGGATAACACAGCTGGAAGTTCAAGTGGCTAAAGTAGAAGGGGCTTTTAGCCCACCACATATCATAGACATGAAAAGTAAATGGAGTTGTCCTGAGTGGAACCCACTAACTAGTTCTCGGTTGAGATAGTTTTGTCTAGAAAGATATCAAGATCTGTAGACAAAGAATTTCCAGAAGTGCAGAATCTATCACTTACCTTCATGATTTCTACAAATGGCTACTCAGTTTCAGGACTCAAAATCTTTGCTTTGCATCTCATTCAGTCCAGCTTTAAACTGCCAGCTCTCAGTTCTCATTAGACTTTTTCGGATAGATTAAAGAGCCCTTTAGGACCTAGTTATTTTTTTCCCTACAAAGGTACTTACACAGACAATCAACATAGTGACCTACCAATTTGGGGTGCACGTTTATAAGTTTTACTCCTTAATTACTGGAGACAACAAGCCAGAGATTTCATTGACTCAAGTGACCTTGTCATGGATCAGAGGCAGTGGTAGTATAACTGAAAATAGAAGCAAGCCTGCTGGGTTCTGCTTATGAGCACTGATTGTAAGCTATCTGCCAGATATTATTCACACTGTGCTGGACTACACAATCACCAGTGTATTGCATGAGATGTAGTATGTTGTGGCAACTAATGGAAGGTAGTTTCAGAGGGATGGGGAATTCCACCAAAAGGAAACTTAAAAGGGAGTTTGGCAGTTCTGCACTGAATTCCTCCACTGCAACAGACTTCTTCTGTGATCTTGCACCTGTCACTTAAATTTGCTGTCTAACCCCAAAATGTAACCCTTATCATCTGGTGTGGTGAGAAGAAAAGAGTTGAGACGCTTCAATTCACCCCGCTGTAACAGTAGTAACTGCAAAACAGCTTCAGTGCAAGGGAAGTGAAATAGCCCTTCTAATCCGAATTTTCATTACCTTACTGAATCAAACACCAGCACTTTGAGTATTTCCATCACGAAGTCAGGGTAGCTGAAAGTGCATAAATATGAGACTCTGCTTTTAATTAAAGTGTTTAATTCCTTGTGTCAAGAACATGTGAACCATAAAGGCTTAAAAAGCAAAGCATTATTAATAAATACAGTTTTTTAATTTCATTTGCTTTTTGCCTCTGAATCAATTTTTGATGGATATATTTGACTATGCCAATCTCTAAGTAAAAAAAAAAGCCAGAAGCTCACCCATAAGCAACAATTGGTTTTCAATTGCATGTTGCTACTGTTTGTTTCAAGTAAAGACTTGTAGTAGTACATCATACTAGGGGTTTTCAAGGGTTTTTCTTTTCTTTTCTTTTCTTTTCTTTTCTTTTCTTTTCTTTTCTTTTCTTTTCTTTTCTTTTCTTTTCTTTTC
>JANIJG010024518.1:181672-198459 GCA_024611175.1 Megaceryle torquata
CTTCTCTTCTCTTTTTTCTTTTTGTTTTTGTATAGAGATGCTGTTAATGTGTAAACATTTCTGCTTTATTCAAATAAATCCCATAGATTTGGGTATTTTTATTTTCAGACTGGTTTTGGTTCATTCACTGTGTCTGAGCTTAGGTAACACTACATTCAAATTCATGGCCTCACAAACAAGGCAGATAGTTCTTAAAATGCAAGTTAAAAACATATAAAAAGCAGACCCTATATTTTAAAAGAAATTATGTCCTTATTAATCAGAGATCTATCTATTCTGATGGGCTTGATCTGAGATAGTAAAAGAGGCAAGTTTTGGGGTTTTTTGTTTTGTTTTCTTGTTTATTTTTTCTGTTTTCATTTGGGTTTTTTGGGGGTAGGGGGGCCTGGTGATGGTGATTGTGTCCAACAGTGAAAAATAAGCATCTAAGATGCTAAAGCTTGGATTTAGAAAAAACATTATTTTTCAGATACATAGATGCTCTGTCTTAAATCACGTATTTATTTTTCTATCCAGATTAGGCTTTTGAATATCCTATGCTTTTCTAGTTTAACAAACCTTATGCTGCATTACATAACTGCTGAAGTGTGTCCCTTTAATGGACTGCATTTATTTCAAATAATGACTTCTTGCAGAAAAAAATCAGCTTTAAACAAAAACTGATGCAACAGCTGCTTCTAAATTTCAGCTGAATTGTGTCTCGCACTCTAAAGCACTGTGTTACCAGGTGTGAAGGGGTGACTGCCTTCACCAGTGAGAGCCATGCAGTGTATCTAGTGCCTTCACATACATTTGTATACCTGAGATCACATTTTAGAAAAAATATTGAGTAACAGCTTCTCCTTCCCTTGTCTGGGTCTGCATGTCACCATTCTGCCCTTTAAGAGGGTTTTTGCTACTTACCAGCTACTGCTTATTTTGTGTCAGGAGTGGCACAGCCGCTCTTGCTGTGGCTGCAGCAGCCTGCCCTCTGGACATGCTTCAATTAGAGCTGTGCATGCACAGAATTATATGCATTTGCAGATTTGTTATGTTAGATAAGAATTATGAAGCACACTAGGTATCAAATTGGCTAATTATCTTAAAATAACCATGAGGAAATCTCTGCAGAGCAGGGCACCCCGCCAGCTGTGTCCCAGCGTGGGCCCATAGTTCTCTGCTGGGAAGCATCAAGGGCTTTTCTTCTGGGGACTGGGAGGTGCTTTACAAATGGTAATTAGCTGCAGATCACAGCCATCCCTAGGATATAGCCAGATATTAACATCCCTGTTCTGAGCTCTGAGGAATGGGTACCAAGTGCCTCCATAAACTTGATACTGCTCATATAAAGGGTAGAAACGGGAACGATCTCCATTTGCAGGATGCTCAAACTTGAAAAGTTGATGGCTCAGCTATAAATAAGTGTCTTTAAAGATGTTTGATCTTCTCAAAGTGAAATGCATACACTGCAGGAATGATTAGGAACTGACCAAGAAAGCCAGTCCCTGTTTGCACAACATTGTGATTTAGATGCATTAGTGGAGAAGCACAGCTCGATGAGGTAGCACATGCATGCCAGTGCAAAGCTTCTGAAGTAGTATTTTTTAGTTTGCATCTGTGACAGGAAGAAAAAGGAACCTCTGTCTACTAACAGTCTCCAATGGGTATCTGATAATTCAGAAAGCTGTAGTAGGGTGAACATACATTTTGAATCCAAAGAAACAGACTTTTTACCATGGGGGCAAATGGACCATTATCACCTTTGCCTGCAATAACACGACCATCTGGCAGCACAGCTAGGAGCAAAAGCACAGCTTTTATTTCCTACACTGGTGCTCTAAGGAAAGGCATGTACTGTCTGCAAGTGTGCAGCAGAGACAAGTAAGGATTTACATTGATGATAATTCTGCTGTTTAAAATTGTCATTGGGTCACATGGGTAACACCATTTTTGTAGTAATGGCTTGTCTTCAGCTGACTCTCAGTGCACTCATAATTGTTTGTAATAGGATATTCCTCCTACGGGTTTTTGCACATTTTTTTTTTTTTTTCCTGGTTCACTTCTGATTTAAAAGGACCTGCTCTCACACTGGTCTTGACAGCCTTGTTAGCTGTACCTGAACTATGAGGAAATTATTCAGTCTGGAGGAGTTCGTGGGATAGGACAAGGGGCAACGGTCATGAACTGGAATACAGTTCACACACAAGAGTGTCAGAGCCTGGAACAGACTGCCCAGAGAGGTTGTGGAGTCTCCTTCTATAGAGACTTTCAAAACCTTCCTGGATATGTTCCTGTGTGCCCTGCCTTAGGGGATCCTGCTCTGGCAGGGGGGTTGAACTCAGTGATATCCAGAGATCCCTTCCAACCCCTACCATTCTTTGTTTTCTATGACTCTGTGATATGGGGTGAAACTGTCCTGTGCTGGAAACACAGACATTCATCAGAGCTGAATGGGAACTGATCTGAAACATAGCATTGGTGTTGTGGTATTTTCCCTCTGACCTCACTTCCCTACATTCTGCGATCAAATAGATGAATGTATCTTTTTGGTTGTTAAGATCACTAGTAAAAAAAAGAAAAAAGTAGAAAATACAAAATTTAATTATTAATCTTTGCCATGGTCAGAAACCTGTGGTGAGTTACACATTTGTAACTCTAGTAACACAAAAGAGGAATTACAGAATCTCCTTATTTTCATTCATAATCATTTGTGGTTTCTCAAAGCACTACTGATAGAGTAGGTGGAAGAACAGTAACTTTTTTCATAAGTAGTACTTGCGATTTTAAAAGTTGTTCCAGCATGGAATCTGGGAAATGTAGTAGCCATTAATTCACTCAGATATTCTCTTGATTTATGAAGATATAATTTTTATTCTTTTTTTTTTTTATGGTGGTAAGGAGAATGAAGAGCAATATGGTATGCGTTTTTCTCCCATGATTCTTCCACTTCTTCTGTCATCTTCCATCTTGCCCCTGAAAACAAAGAAAAGGAGATAGAGGATATGCAAAGACAGCACTGAGAGAAAAAAAAAAAAAAAAAAAGTGTTCCTTGGAAGGTTTCCATCTAGGGAAAAAGGCTATTTTGCAGATTGGTGGGGTAAAGCCCTAAAAATGCTAAATGAGTAATTCATAATTTGACATTTCAGATTTTTATGCCTGGTGCTGTAGGGTAAACACTCAATACTTTGGAAACTTTTGTCAAGCATAAATCTTAAATTAGTAAGATAAAAAGGTCATGTATAGATTTAAGTAGAAGTGTTAGAGACCATTGAAATGGTGATGATTTGATTTTTAGGTTATAATAGTACTGTGACCTACACATGAAAAATTAGGAACAGAGATTTATTACCAGTTTTTGACTGTAAAAAGGTTATAACTTGCTTAGTGACGGTGGAGGTCAGTGTTAAGGCAGTTTGTAGGATATTAAATTAAGAAAACAATCACTGTGAGGTCAATGGGAAAGATCTTTTCAGCCTGGAATTGTATAGAAAGAGGCAGAATGGGAAACTAAGTAGATGAAGAAGAAATAAAGTTTATTAAATCCCATGAGAAAAACATAAGAGAAAGCAGTGTGAGGACAGACTGAGGGATATGAAAACTTCCATTCTTGAGTGCAGCTGTTTCTTTGCTTGGTGATCACACTCCACAGGTTTCTCAAAAAATTGTGATTGGGGTTTGTTAGCCTCAGAAATGCAATTTTCAATAATGGGAATGCATTAGGAAAGGACTACGTGTAATGAATAGAAGGAAACACTTCCAGATGGTGAAATTAATTAGAAAGTGAAACATGAATGTGGGGAATTTATAGGAGCCTCATAGCAAAGGTCACTGAACATAGGACTGAATGAAGCATGGCAGTTTTCTAATGAGGGATTCTTTATGGCCAGCTATAGTTTGCTCTGTTATTCCTGAAGAATGATTTTTTCTTTTAGGGGTGAAAATCTATGCAGAGTTCATGCCAATAGTCTATTTCTACCAACACTACCCAGATTCACTGAAGGTCCCATTTTCTTTATGTAGCAACATGTAGACTGTTCAAATCATTTATACACCACAGGTGATACATAAGCATACATTAAAAGCAAGACAGGAGAAAGGAGTCGACTACTTTGTATGTATATCAGGTTTTCAATTGCTTATCATTAGATTCCTGAAAAATGAGGAGAAGTTAGATGTTAGTCTCTGAAAGATCAGCAAGACTTTTTTTGAGTTATCCTATAGCAGTGTCAGTGATTTTCCTGCAGTCTGACCTGGAGTGTGACCACAGAACATGACTTATTAAGAAACTTGTTCTTGATGCATATATACATAGCAGGTGGAAAGTATCTGAGTGAGGGAGGTGCTATAATGTGAATGCGATGCTTTTCTCATCCTTCAGTTAAGCTCATAATAAGCCTCAGGCCAACACTGCCTCAAGTGAGAATGATATACAAAGTCTTCTGATGGCAAATGACACTGCACTAATGCACTGCATTATTTACATTCCAGGGGGTAGAAGGGGGATTTAGAACAGCAAAAGATGTTCATGGATTAAGCGGATATCCATCCCTTTAAGTATGCTGTGTTTACAGGGACTTCTGGGAATGCTTCTGAAATACAGTGATTTCCAGCATTTGTTTTCTGCACAAGTAACGTCTCTTTCTAAAAACCCACACACAGAGATGAGCTATACCATGAACTTTATGTGAAGAGTAAATATTTCTCCACAACCAGAAACAAACTTTTTTGGGAAGAATCTAATGATCCTGGGAAAAAAAAATCAATCATTTCAATTTAGTTTCAACATGCACCACCTTTATAGTATATTGATTTTCTACCTTCACAATCAGCTTCACACCAGAAAGTGAGATAGAATGGTGACCCATGTTCCTACTTTACCACTATCAGCTTTTACAAAAATCCATGCTGTGCCACATTACTGAATCAAATGTTGTCTATACACACTTACCAGAGAATCTTTATAACTAAAAAAATAAAAGACTTGATAACATTTCTAGTGAAAATTTGTCTTTAGACCATTGTGGTGAATACAGTAGTGGCAGTGTTACACTTCTTGGTGAAAGGGTTGATTTTGCAGCATGAGAAGGTGACAGAACATACAGTGCTTCTTTTTCCTGAGAAACTCTCATTGGTGAAATTGGAATTATGAGTGGGTTCTGTCCTGCTAGAAAACTGAAAGAGCTAATCCAGACAGGTCCTTGTGATCATCAGTATCAACATATGCATTCAGCATTTTGATTTTTTAAGTGGGATTTTTTTCCAGCTAGTGACTCCTGTTCTGCATCCTTCCTCTCCATTTGCAGGGGCTGGACAAGTCTTTTAGTCTTTCCTCACCAGAGGGTTTTCATTAAAGAAAAGCATGTTTCTTACTCAGTATGGAACCTAACTAAAACCCTTTACACAGCAAGGAAGACTCTGGATCCCAAACAGAGCTTTCCTCAAAAGTCAAGGTTGCTCTAATCTGGGACCTGTATTTTCCGTGCCAATATCTTCAACAGATACAAACCAAATTTTGAAGAAACACTGAGTGAGTAGTGGGAGCAGCATTACTTCTTTCTGGTTCGTAGATTTAGTCTGTTCAAAACAAAATTCTTTACCCAGGCTGGCAGGTATAAACCTAGCATGGCAAGAGGTCACCAGCCATCTCACAGCCAAAATGCTGTCTCTGGAGCTGATACAGTAGAGCACTTTAACATTTCAGGCACTATGGGCAGACAAACTTTTGCCTCCAGAAGGAAACGTTGTCTGCTGCACATTGGAGTATATTTTAAAATGTGTACGTTACAATACTAAAAAAAAATGTATTTCACATACAAAGATCCAACTTCATGGTCAGTATTTTATCATCAGAGACAATATGGAAGGGGAAGCAATTAACAAACAGTTAATAAAAATGTAAGGCAGAAAAGAGAGTTTTAAGCAAGGTGGTAGCCAGCAATACACCTGGAGGGATGCAAGGGTGCTCCTTAAAAGAATCTGACTGCTATTGAATTGTGACTAGAACTGAGAAGTTAAATCTAAGATGTGGTAACATGAATTGTGCAGGATGCCTGTAGTTACATGAAAACAACAACAACAAAAAAACCCAACTAAAATTGCTTTTGATGCCCATAGCAAAGCACCTAGAGAAAGCCAAGGACAACTCCTCTGGCCTTAGTCAAGTTCTAGCAATAACATGAAACATAATTAACCTGCTGATTATGTAACTGCTTGCCAGGTTTTAATAGTATTTTGAAGCAGTTACTGAAAAAAAAAAAACAACAACAAACCAAAAGCAAACAAACAAACAAACAAACAAAAAACCAAAAAACCCACACAACCGAAACCTGCACCAAATAAACCAAAAGGTCCAACACAGAATTCTCTAGCAAGCAGTTCTATGCAGAAGCAGTAAATCTGTGCTGCATTTTTGCAGGACTTGACTACAAGATTTGTTGATGTCATGCTGAAAATCAGGTAATCCATTCATTATTTATTGCTGTTTGGCACAGTGAAAGGTTTCCATCAGCCACGTAATAAAACTGCTAAATTAGTGGACATATGTGAGACTTTGGCAAAGATTTACTTGCTTTATGCTCTTAGCAAACTTTCTTACAGTTTTCCCAAGCTCAATGTTTTCCTCCTAAGTGATCATGACAGAGGTTACTCTTATTGCTAAGAGGTTTGTGCCTTGTAAATCACTTCTTTATGGGGAGTACTCTACAGCCTTCTCAAAATCTCCAACAAACTTTCTCCTAACCAGAACAGCAACACTTTGGGAGCCAGGTTAGTTTTCTGCCATTATTCCTCTCCTATTACAATCACTTTTGAGTATTAAAAGTCAAATGAAGAAGAAATACAAAACCTATCTAAAACTAATGAATTTTAAAGATATTTGTATTTTAGGTACAACATGGTTGTTGAAAACTGAGATTGACAATATTAACTCCTCCAAAGGTGGGTGATTAAAAGTGGCTATAAATAATCTCCATACGAGAGCACACCAGGATTAGAAAAAGCATAAGAACTAAGATGTGCAGATATGTAATGTAACTAATGGGCTAATGCAAAGTAAAGTTGGTACTTCCACACTCATTTCTGAGGATATGAAAGTGATACGTGTTCAAGTATATTAAAGCATCATTAATTTTAACTATTAAAAAATACTAAAACCAGATGTAGTTTACAGTATTTATTACACATACCTACTATATGTGCATATGTATATGTGCACAGACATATGTATATATGAACAGACATTACATTTGGAGAAGTTGGGTAAAACACACTAGACAGACAACAGACAGATTTCATGGCTGATGAGATTTTTCCCTGTAGCTCTGTATCAGTTTGAGTTTGTTAGAGCATAAACAGCTTGAGAATGAAGAATAAAGGATGGAAAGAAGACTTGCAAATGTGAAAAAATGAAATGAAGCTGACCAAAAGCAAATAAAAGTTTGGGGAAAATGTCAAAGTTTCTATCCTATCAAGCATATAAAACACATTTGCCCCAGGCCTCTCTATTTGTGAGACAGACACTTGTGTTGCTGCAGATTTTGGAAGTGTTACAGCCTGGGGTAAAATCTTCCAGTAGGATAAACAATCACTGAGCAATTCTCTTTAAAATTTGCCAGTCAGACAGATATGCTTTCAGCAGTATGTACCCAGATCTCTAACTTACCTGTGGTTGTTTCTAGCTGTTCAGCTTTATAGTTTTCCTTTTAGCATCTGGACTTCTCTCATTTGAATTTCAGCCTAATTAGGCTATAAGATTTTGGCAAGGTCTGTCCATTCCTATTACTGCAAATGGGCCTCTGTGTATTGCAGTAGCCTATCCAAGTCAAAGAAAGGAATATTTGCTGTACTTTCTTTTTCTGGAAATTTTACAGGCTTCTACATAATCTTAAATTTGGCTAAGCCTCTTAGCCTGAAATCCTCCAGTCAGTCTTATGTTTCTGGAATTCTTGTTGAGCAACTGGCTTGATCATTTTAAAAACTTTTTTTTTTCTTTTTCCTGAGAAAACCACAATCTGAATGGTTTTAGAACCATTTAGTACAGCTGAAAAGTAGAACATGGGTGATGATGGATGGTCCATAATATTGACCTAGGTGTACCAGCAGCACGTTCTGCAGGCTTTGGATCAAATTTGTGCCGAAATTTTCTTTGGACACTGAAGAAAATGGAAGGTGGATAGATGTGCATTGTAGCAACAAAATGCCAACAGGGAGACAGTTAGGATGTGTCTTCCCTACTTATCAGGGAAGGTTCTTTCCTGAGGAAAAGCCTTTTTCTCAAAATAAAGAAATACCAGTCAATGAAATGAGAATGTAAGTACTATTATGTGGCCTTTGATAAAAACCTAATTATTAGGTATTCAGAACAGGATACTGAGATTTACCTAAAAGGAAAACCATGCAAAAATTCCAACAGCTTTGAGCCTTACACAAATAGACATGTTTTTCTTCATAGAAAAGAATGAGACTAAGCTTCTTTTCAACATGAATGCAAGTGTTAGCCAAAGAAAAAATATCCTTTGCATAAGTTATTATATTCCATTATTAGTCATTAATATTATTCTAATTTTGTAAAACAATCAACTTTCATTTACCCCAGCAAGTGTCTAATAAAGCAAGTGTATAGTATCTCAGAGTGCATGCCTTTGCTTAGTAACGTGGGGTTTTTTAGTAGTGTGAGTTAACCACAGTAGCCCAAATCTGTCTATTACCCATTTTATCCTATCCAAGATTGCAGCACTCCACCCCATTACAACCCTGCCTCATTAACCTACCACATTTGAATATAAGGGAACCCATCAATTGATGAAGCTCAAAATAAGAATCATGTTTTCATGATAGATCATTCAGAGCAAGTATTTGTGTACAGTAAGAGGGAATACAGACAGAGAGCTAAGAAAGAGTAGTTTGGATCATCTGTAACTTCATTATTAAAAAAATAAAATTTAATGGGTATAGAAGCAGAAAAGCCACAAAGGCTAGAGTTTCTTTAAGCATAAACAAACATTGGCAGCCTTGATGATAATGAATGGCCTTATATGCATTCTGTTTAACGTGTGGCATTTCATACTCGGACTTCATCAGTGGGATAATTTTCTTGTTAAATAAAAAAGATATCTTAACAACTAACTGCTACTTCCATGCACAACTGGCTTAGGAGGCCAAGCATCAGGGATGATATCCTGGCACTATCAATGCCAATACACGTTTACTCAGTATAGTATACAAGAAAGGTTGTCATGGGCTGCATTAAGGAAAGCCTCCAAGTGGGCAGTCTCTTATATGCCCGGGTAGGTGTTCAGCAGCAGCCTAGTCTAGTGATGTAGGTGGCCAAGTCTTCATCTAAGCACACTGTCTTTTAACTGGCTGGAATTAGAAGAAATACAGAACAACTTTTAAAGTTATTTGCAGTGTAACACCACCTCTAAATTGAAACCAAAACTCATAAATACTTGTTGACAAACATGTAGAAAAAGAGTCAGTCTCTTTCCCAGAAAGTTTACTGTCTGAATATGCAGGAAAATGGATCAGAAAAAATATTTGGTCTTTTTTGCAGATGCAGTGTGGAAACCTGAAGCTAGATCTGCTGAATGCTCGTTTTATAAGAGCAGAACATTCTTTTCTTAATGACCATAGTACTTAAGTGATGTACTTTGATTGAAATGATTGTATCAGATACAGACTCAGACTCAAAAGCTTTGCAGAACTAAGAGCTAAAATGTTACTGTTAAGCTAAAAGCTACTGTTTAGAGCAAAAGTGGTAAGCTGTTTAACCAAAAGTATCACCCACCTACTTGTCTCCAAGTTTCAGATGTCTCAAACCATTATCCTAAGAAGAGAGATATGCTTTTGTAAGTACTGATTTTAAATAAATATTCACAGCTTTTGAAAAAGACTATCGGGAGGAAACATTCTTATCAAGTCATGTTGCTTTGCTGGCTGCTCTTTGATGAGCAGTAACATCATGCTTGAAATGCTCAGTGATCCCCCAGACACCTAGATAATCCTATGAGCTGGTTGCAACAGGCCACATGATCCTCCCACACTGGTAGCTGGCATTCATAAAGGTCTTGGAAATGCTGCAGCCAGCATGCAGTGTTCCTGATATGAGAGTCCCTTCTTTAATACTTCCCCTGTCACAACACACACCCACCCAGCTATGTTCAAAAGATCTTCTGTTGTAGAAAAATTGAAGTCAGCAATCTCAACAGTTGCTAATAAAACTGCTTGGATAGACTTGCCAGAACAACCAGTTGCTTCTATTGTCCATTACTGAGCTCACTGGTTTTAGCTAATCTTCTGTGTTAAAAATGCTGATGAAAACTCAGCAGTTGCCAGGGAACAAGCATTTGGGAGAAAGTTCAGTAAGTTTATGCCATTTTTTTGTTGGTTTATGCCATTTAAAAGTAAGGGGAAATTTGTACAGAACCATGAATATGTAGCAGAAATCAGTCACATCGTGGTGTGTGCCTTAGCAGCAGTTTTGTCAGAGACTGCATTTCTTTATTCTTTGAAGAGGAACATGGAGAAACACTTATTTCCAAGGGTATTAGGAGGAATGGTGATTCAATTTGACATAAATAGGTAGAATAAAATCAGGGATTGTTCATTAGTACGGTGACCATTAGCAGAAATCAATTACTGCCCAGTCTGCATTTTCACTGCAAGCTTGTCTAATCCTAATAATGGGAAAGAGACTGGAAAACTAAGTGCCTCTGCTGATTTGAAACTCAGGAGTGTAAAGTAATTGAAAATAAACAAATACTATAATTAGCTGGTTTGGGGTTTTTTGGTTTGTTGTTTGGTTGGGTTTTTTTCCTAGCCCAAAACTTAAACATTGGTTTACTAGTTTGGCTGGAACTTCAAGGAGAAATTAGGAGGGAAAAGAAAAAAAGTAAAATCAGAGGACAGTGTAAGCCTCTTCTTAGTGGAAGTCATTCATGAAATAACATGTCACTATTGTATCGACAGTAGTCTTCCTACATGATAGAATTACATCCAGTTTCTTTGTAATCTGCCCAAAATAGGAGCTATACAATATTTCAGCAGATATCTTTTAGTTTTTTGACACAGAAAACAGGTGAGAAGAAAAATGTTGAGGGAATGTTAAATTTCATCATGAATAAGTGTTAACTTCTAAAGAGAAGATAATAGTTTTGCTTTCCTTACTACTGATGAAGTGAAGGCTTTTTGCTTTATATTTTATGTTACCTTTCCAGACCAAACACTTCATGGGACAGAGATAGAAGAGGTTATATTAAGCAAACTCCCTATTGCTTCTTAGCAACACATATAAATTGTAAAAGGAAAACTAGACTTCTGCTTGCTTTGCTCCTCTTCACATTGTCAGAAATGAAATTTTGATTATCATGTAAATGGAAAACTTCTATACCAAATTAAGATTAATTGGGTGCTTTTTTATGTCGGTAGTAAAGAAAACAGCAGATTTTTACACCTACTTATATATCATTCTTTCTTTTCACATACACATGTACACATGCAAGTGCAGATTTTTTCTGCTTTGTCCTTAGTCAGGTAAAGGGATATAGCTTCTGCCTCTCACCCTGTTTTGTACTATATCCATCATGACCTGTACTTTACAGGATGGAAAAAGCCACAACTTCATCACTTGTTTTACCAATGCTACAAAAGCAGCTGATATACTGCAGTCCCAAAGGCACAAAGGTCATTTCAGCACTTTCCAACAGAGCAGTTAATAACAGCGAATGCTCCCCCAGTTCCCTTCATTTTCAGGAGACTACAGATAATCTCCCTGAGCTGTCCAATCAATACGTCCTGCTCCATAGTGCCAGCTCCACACCAAACAAGGTATGTATGACCAGCATGGGTCTAGGAGCTTATTGCCAACTTCAAACTAGGAAAGTCTAATTAATTCATCTCTGAGACCACAATGTAAATTAGGGACTGGCTTGGTTTGACTCTACAGGATGTTCTCACAGCTGTCTCCCCCTTCGCAATCTGTTTCACCTCAGAACAAGAGAAGTGCAAGGCTAGCCAGAGTGTGTACTGAATTATGCATTCAAACTGCTTGTGCTGAAACTCCTAAAAAAATCTTAATGGCTTAATTAAGACAGAAACTGCACAGTGCATCTCCTTAAATCTTAACTTCCAGAACACTCCCTTTTTGAATGGACCAGCAGTGTGACAGTAAGTCTAGAGCATAACTAAGATGACAGGGAATTTTGTGACATAATAACTTCTTACTTACCCATTTACATCATAGGAGACCATACAAATCACCCATTAGGATAGAAGAAACACCAGTGCATCCCCATGTGTGTGTGTGGTAGAACAGGCTTTAGCTAAAATCTGTGGTCCCCCACAGGTCTTACTACCTTGCTCAAAAAAGTGGTAGAGGTCCTGCTCGTTAAGGAGGTAACAGCCATTTCAAAAAAACAGTGTGAGGTCTTGGTTTCAAAACAGAGTTACAAGTCAGGAACTCAAGACAGCACAATTCCCTAGATTTTTCTCCAGTATTTTCACACATAATTAAGAATTTTAATTTTCTTTGGTTTTCACAATACTAATGATCTAGTTATTTATTATTATGTTACGGCAGACACGAGAATATGACTGTCTTATGCCGCTGCATGTTCTGGAACAGAATCATTCCAAAATTAGAAACATATTTTTCTTTTGTTCAAAACCTTAAATTTGTATTATGTAAAATTTGCTCTCTACAATAGATCTACTAGATGCTGTGTTTCTTTGGCTGTTCATATTTGGTGAAAGGTAGGGAAGGAATGCAAATAGTTAAACTTTTTTTCACTGAGATAAAAAAATGTATATTCAGAATTTTCATTTTGTCGCTATCACTCCCTCTCAACTAACACTTATCTATACTAAGAAAAAAAAATAAACCCAAAATTCAACAGTTTTCTGTTCTTCCTATGACATATCATACACTTATGTGTGTTCATAGCACATATATGTGAGCTGAATATTGTGTAACAATGACAGCTGTAAATGGTATGAGAGTGTGAGCTCCATCGTGGCCCATCACTTAGCAGTGATAATGAAGCAGTCCTAACATATATCTGTCTGTCTTGGCATCACATCTGAAGGTTGCCTCATTCTCTCATGTCTCAGTTGAAGAAAGTGAGACCACAAAGTGCACTACAGAAGGAGTCAGGACATTGCAGTTCAAGAAGGGATGTTTGCAAAGTGATGCCTTGTTCAGATCACACTCTTCCTCCACATCAGACCTGTCATGATAAACACAGTTTTGAATGGGACCTCTGTATTATTTCTTTCTCCCATGATGCCTTTGCACAGCTCTGAAACTAATTTTTCTGTCTTCTGGAATTTCACCTGTCAGCTGCCCCAACCCTTTTGAAGGTTTCTAGAAAAAAGACTTTGATACCTTATTATTGCAGGCTGAATATGCTGTTAGAGGGCACTTTCCCCAAACATAGCTGTCTCTGAAGCATTCTGCCATGGGATCTTTGGCACCTGGGTGCATTTCTTGGCTGTCATGACATCCCTCGCATAACAGTGTGGTCATCACATGACTGTACAATAACTTTATGTGTTCCATTTACACTCATGGTTATTTCCTAATATTACATAGTATGTGGCCTGATAATTGATTTTCATGTGTCAAATTTCTGAGTATCAGATGGAATGAGAATGCTCCCAAAGGGCAGCTAGTAGAGGAAAAGGGTTTGGATCAGACTGAGCTTCTTAGCTGGATCTAATCCTGAACTGTCTCTCCTTACCCAACATATGTCTGCATTACCAAAGCCATTTTCTCCCTCTCCTCTCCTAGCTTTTATCATTTCTCTCAAAGTTGCTTTCTCAGACGAGCACAGCAATCTGAATTAGGCTTGGAGAAAAAAGAAGTGGGGATCCTTGTGTTATCCATGGGAGCTGGCATAAGGGGAGACAGAGTGGGATGGGATGTGTTGGAGATCAGTTGTGAATGCAAAAAGCAGAAGAAAAATAGATAGTCTTTGATGGAGAAGTGAAAACATCACAGTTGGTTTATGAACCAACCACTGAAACTCAACACATATACAGTCCCCCTGGTTGGTTTGTTTGTTTGTTTGTTTGTTTTTTAACTTGGATTTCTTTTTAACCATTGGTTCAAACCCAAAGTAGTTTATTAGACAATTCAAAACATGCTTTTGGGTTTCAAGCCTGTCTGTAGTGATTAACTAGGACAGCAGAGCCAGGGCCAAGACAGGAAGCCCCTGGTGGCCACCTGAACCTGGCTTTCTTATTCCACTCAGATGTTAATGGGATGCACAGGACGCTAATCTGCACTCCTGTATCATGTTAGCAAATCAAAATGCCTTCTGACAACATGAATACCCCATGGTATTAGTGACTTTCTAAAATGTCTCACTAGATCTTTGTAGCTGTGTAAAATAAACAGGGTTGGGTCTGACAGAAGTGAACATGGCTCCTCTGCATGCTGATTGCCTGTAGCCACAGCAGCAAGGCTGGAATGCAGTGTCATCTTTGCAACCATTTTGCTGGTTTCCAGACCTGTCTTATCCAGGTCAGATAGATACAAGCGTGCACGCACTGAACATGTCCATGTGATGGAAAGAATTTAGGGAAGAAGTGAAACAGTAAGGAAGACAGTCTGCTGCATGAGAGTCTAGGCCCCTAACATTGTTTCCCCATCCCTTGCAAGAGATCTGCCAGAACCCTTCAAACTAGTTCACTCTTGTTTTCTTTATTCCCCTAATCAGCTTTGTCTTTCTAAAAGTCTTGACAATTCCATTTTGCAATGCAGATGCCTCAGCATTTTATTTAGCAATCTAGTTAAGTATGCATTTTGACAGTTAAATATTCTTTCCTTGACAGAGAAATATGAAAGGATTCTCACAGAGACCAGGTTGACTTCAGTACTCTGAACCTAACCTGGGCTAACCTAGTCCTGATGTGCTTCAAGTCAAAAAGTTCTTCTTCCAGTTGCAGGACCATGAAGAGGGTGGGGGAACAGCTAGAATTGCAGCCATCCTCAGTAGTTTTCAACCTGAATCTCTTGCAGAACTGAAAAGCAAATGCACTACATCAGAGACTGGGCTACAGGTAGGGGAGAGGGTCTGAGTGAGCTTAGAGTATGGTTTCAATAAAAGAGAATGTATCAAAGGTGATCCAGAGTTAAAGAGGAGGATAATTTCAGTCACAAAGTGGAGACTGGGAATGAAAAGAAAGGATAGGTAGTAGGGGAAAACTCATATGTGATCCACACCAACATACTCCCCCTCCTTTCTTTTCTAGTGACTTAAAATTGAGCTATGAACAACCATAAACAGGAACAGCTTATGAACACTTGTACACTACCTCAACTCATGTAAGCATGTGTGTCTTATCTTAAAGTCACAAGTCCAGTCCCCTGATAATACAAAGTAGGCAATGTACTTGCCTCCATAGACTTGTGTCATTCTGCAGAAGAGAATATAGGAATAGCTGCAACAGTCCTGATAACTACATGTTGCACAGCAACCTAGTGTTTCCACTTCTGCTATTGCTTTGGTATATTCTCTAGAAGCAGCCTCTCTCCCCCTCTCATGGAAAGTCTATGACACGAACAGCATGGCAAATTACATGATGTCAGTAGGTTGACATTTTTCATAACTGTCCGTTTAGTAACCAAGGGCTCAGCAAGTTTGGAGGTAAATAATTCCAGGGTTAGTGGATTATTGATGTTCTCCTACCAAGGAGGCAAGCATCTCAACAAGGTAAATGGTCCTGGGCCTTAGCTGTGCTGCTAAAGATAGAAGAGAAATGTCTCAAGAAAAATGGGAGTGTCCTGCTGCAAATGGCTACCACAGCAGCAAGTCATCATGAGAGATGAGCCCTTTCTTCTTGTCAGCAAAATGAATGGTGCAGGTGGTTTGGTTTAAAAGGAAATTTGCACTATAGGATGAAAGATTTTCCAGTTGAGCCACCCAATTAACAGAGGTGGCTGAATCATTTAACATATTTTAAACATGCATCCTCTGTTTCCCTTTTAAAAGAGTTGACAGGTAATTAACTACAAAACCACTCATCGTTTTCTGTCAATGTAGATTGTGACATGGTAAAGTTCTTGTTTTAGACTAGGAAATAGATATAGATGATGGGGTCATAAAGTGCACATCTAGACCTACACATTCAGTTCACCAGCTCAGGCAGGAATTTGACTTGAAAGATGAATCTGAGTTTTGACATCTTCTTTTAAATGTAGGGAAAATCTATGAAATTTGAGTCAGTAGATGAACTTTTACAGAGCTCTGTAGGTGCATGAATCCATCTGCCAGAGAAAGGCCAGCTTTATTTCAAGCTCAGAATAAAGGTAGTTATATTAAAATATTAAAACTGTAACAGCTCTGAAATTTGCTTTCCTGAACACCATGCCACAGTTCTACGGGTTCAAATTTAAGCTGAATAAGCCTGAATATTTTCACTGATATCAGCTTGTGTTCACATTTAAGAATATTCCTTAAAACTTAACAGGACTGAAGTCTTGTCTGGCAATTCCAATGAGATTTTCATATCTCCGTGCATTAAGCCACAAAATTAATGGAAAGGCCAGCAAAACAGTCTCTTGTCCAGAGATGGAAAGCTCCTGTGAAAGTTAGGAGGTGTCTGAGCCAAGTACGGAAAATATTTGCTTAAATAAAGAAAAGATAATTTCAGAAACGTGGAAGAGCCCATACTGTAGGCTTTCATTAGGTTTTTGGCTTGGTTTGGTTTGGTTTGGTTTGGGGGGGGGGGGGGGTGTTTGGGTCAGTTTGTTTGTTTGTGGGGTTTTTTGTGTGTGGGTGTTTGTGGGTTTTTTTTTTTTTTTTTTTTTT
>JANIJG010024518.1:198559-222849 GCA_024611175.1 Megaceryle torquata
GGGGGGGGGTGTTTGGTTCAGTTTGTTTGTTTGTGGGGTTTTTTGTGTGTAGGTGTTTGTGGGTTTTTTTTTTGTTTTTGTTTTTGTTTTTTAAGATTCAGCAAAATACTTCATATATCTGTCAAGACTGAACAGCGAGGGGAACGCCCCATATATCTGCCAGAACTGAACACTACATCTCATGTCTTTGTCAGAAGCTTTGATTCCTTGAAATAAGTGAGCTCTCTCAGTGCTTTTATTTGCCACATCTAGCTGTCTTTCAGACCTTTGCTGGTAGAGGCATGGGAATCCCTAAAACTTCAGCAGTTGACTCAGAAAAGTACATTTAATACATTACAGTAATGGCTTTCTTGGCAGTTTTGTTTTGGTTTGGTTTGGTTTTTTTGTTGTTTTTTTTGGGGGGGGTGGTTTTTTTGTGTGTGGGTTGTTGGTTGGTTTGTTTGTTTGTTTTTTGTGTTGTTTTTTTTTTTTTTAATTCTCGGACTTTTGGTGTAAAAGCCAGTACATCCATTGCACTTTGTGCAACAAACAAACAAACAAACAAATTCCTACTTTTCTGGGCTAGCACTTGGAAGATGCCACACAGAAAACTTGGTACAGCATCAATGCAATGAAGATGTCCCTGTTCCTGGGACCTGTGGATATTGCTTCTCTCCTACTGGACTGTCCAACAGTAAAAATCATGGCCAAGTGACCTTTTTTTTTCTTTTATCTGAATAAAATTTTGAAATAAGTGTCTGTCCCACTCTAAATTCTTGGGTAAAAACTAAAGCCAGCACAACATTTTTGCAGTTGCACAAAGTTGCACAAACTTAAAATTGACTTCCTCTAATTTTTCATTCAGACAGAAATGTCTGTCCAAAGTCTGTCATGCAGAAGAGTATTTCACATGAGCAAGGCTGGTTTTGCTCATATGTGAGGATTTTATTGTGCATAGAAAAGGTCTTCTTTAGTACCATGGGCATTTAGGTACATCAGTTAGGAAGGGGAACTTTGCATACACAGAACAATATGCACTGGGGGAACAAACCCTAAGAATAATGATCTCTTGAGGACAATCGTCTTAATACCGATAATGCTTTACACTTTCGCTTTGATTTTTACTATGCAAATGCAAACTGCAGCAAAAATAACTTTGCAGAAATTGGATTCTATGCTGAATGTCCTAGAGCTGCACTGGACAGTAACTGTACTAGGGATTTTGTTTCCTTGCTAAACAAAATGGAATCAATTTTTGGCAGGATAGGTGTTTATAATAGGAGGTCTGTATTGTCACTCACCTCATGCAACATTAGCCTGGTTACTGCTAAGCCCTTAACCTTCTGAGCAGCATAACTGTGCTATGACATATACTCTTTCACACATGTATGGAGAGGGTTTTCTAGTATCTGAAGGAACTAGATAAGAATCATCTATTGCAGAAAAGTACAATGAGATCCAGCTAACAGAAGTTTAGACTAGAATGAAATTATTGATTTTTATAGTGAGAGTGTTTAACCAGTAGATGACAGAGGAAATACAGCGGCTTTTCCAGTGCTAGGCACTATTAAATCAAAACTATGTGCCATATAAATGTCACAATCATAAGAATTAGAATCAAAATAGAGACTCCCAAATAAAATGTAAATGCTTGTTTTACATACAGGAGCTCTAGTAGTTCTTTATGGTTTTAAAATATGCAGATGTTTCAGAGGAATCTCACTGTAGGCCCTGGTTCAGCACAGGGGGTATTTGAACTACCCTTGAACTGGATATTTCAACACTGGGATGGCCCACGTAGAGCCCTCTTTGGCCTCAGCTTGTGTGCTACGGTTGCTTAATCCAACACAGCAATTGTGCTGGCTCTAGCCCAGACAGACTATGAGGAATTTAGAAACCCAGCTCCCCTGATGTTCAGTTGGGTTTCAACGTCCAGTCTTCAAAAGCCTATTAAAAAGTTGCAGGCTAAATTAACTTGCTGCCTACAGTGGAGGAAATAAAGGAGTAAATGCTTCCACGTAGACTGTACATGTTGCTAGCTTCTGATCTCTCTCACATTGACTTTTTTCCTTTGCCATTCAAAAAAAGAAAAAAACCAGAACCACTCCCAATAGGTCTGCAGCAACAAACCCTGTAGCAGATAATTCCTGAAAACAAGAAAGGACATCCCTGCTTGACAGTATAATCTCTCATCTCTATCTAATGCAGTTTAAAGGCAGCTTGATCTTTCTCACTCACCCCATAGCCATTTAATTGATATGAATTGTTACAAGTTGCTTCAGCAAGCCAAGTTTCCTAGATGAATGTGTGTTGGCAAACATATTTAAAGAAACTGCAGCATATTCTGAAAGGTGCCAGGTATAAAGGTAGTGGGAGGTCTGTATTTGACTTCCTGGTGTAGAAATCTGTTGGAGCACAAACTTAAAATTTACTTCCTCTAATTTTTCATTCAGACAGAAATATCTGTCCAAAGTCCATCATGCAGAAGAGTATTTCACATGAGCAAGGCTGGTTTTGATCATATGTGAGGATTTTATTGTGCACAGAAATGAAAGGAACCACAGCTACTAATGCAATAATTATCAGTATAAATGAAAGAGAGAATAAAGAACAAAGACTACAGTCAAGTCCTGAAATGAAAATGACCTCTGAATAATGTATCTTTACCTTGCACCAAAGCAAAATTTTGGATCTGAACCATCCTGAACTCAGGGTCTTCCCTAAAACAGGATTTTAGTTTCAGATGGTTTGGAACACCTTAGGGTGATAGATTAAGAAAGTATTTCTGTGGTAGGAGAGGATCCATGAATGCAGTCACCCCTTCCTGACAACTGCAGGTAATGGGACTTTTCCAGGAAAATATTTTTCATCATCATCTGGCTGCTGTTCTGGTCCCAGCTGTGCTATTGCAGCTGCTGTAATAAAAAGTTAATAGATTTGGGGAAGATTTTTATTCCATAATATTGTATTCCAGCTCCAGTCTTGAGTGTCAGTATTTAAAGTGGTATCTAGCTGCAACCCTGATGTTCATTTTATGACAGCACAGCAAGTTACCACCCATAAGCTGACTGCAGATAACTTAACTTACCCCTAGGGTCTCATAAACTGCAGTTGTTTCATGAAGGTTGCTTATACTTTTAAGAATTTAACTGTACAATAATAAACACAAGTGTTTGTTTGCTGATGCTCAACCGAGGATAACGTGGAAGTAAGATGTTATTTTCCCATAACTAAACATGATCATTGTAAACCTTCCTTCAGATTCCACTTTTGACCATTGACAAAAACAGGATACTGAGCTGGAGGTGCCTTTGGTTCGGATAGTTTGAACACAGAGAGCAGTTAATTCACTGGCTAAAATTACAGGCATGTACCCTAAAAAAGGACGGAACTAAGACCACTTGTGAAAGGGAATGCTCACTAAGAAGGGAAAAATTGCAAATATAAATTATTTTAAAGTTACTAATTAACCATCTGCTGATTCACCTTAGCATTTCCAGTTCTCTTTGCTATAGGTCAGCCCTGGTCTAGAGATCTCATTTAATGCTTCACATTTGCGATGCTGTTGCAGAGAGCACTGCGCTGATCTCTCAGTTCTGCCAGTTGGAGCACAGGATTTATTCTGTGCAAACAGATGGGTTAGAGATTTGTTGGGCTTCAATGAAACTGCTCTTGCTATGCTGTAATGGCCTCAGTTAAATAAGCATTAAAGCAAATGGCTGTATTCTAGAGATGAAGATAGGGAAGGCAGTCATTTAACACTCATTAAGAAGTCTCTTCCCCCGAACACTTACCTCCCTCTATATTCTACTTGCTAAACCTAACACAGAAATCCCAAGAAAGTCTTTTGGTCTCTATGGGGACTTTACTGCCCTACATGCAAAGTATAGTCTGTGATTTGAAACTCTTCTATGAAAGGTGCTGACCAAGTCTCTAGCTAACTCTTCTGCCATCTTTCTGAGATCTCTTCACCTCAAATGTTTAGCTTAAAGCAGTCAGGGCACTCATTACACAAATATTGGACTTATCCTATGCAGGAACAGTATACGGATTCTTTGCCCTGTACATGATACCATTATATGAAATAGGGGTCCATGTCAACTAAAGAATTTTCTCTGTATTTCTTAATGGGATAACGTAGTTGCTGTTTAAAAAGCTTCAACTTTGTCTTTACAGATGCTTCAAGTTTTGCAGTTCCAGATAGAGTTCCAGATGCTCTAGGACTCCCAGGCTGAGTGGCCTGGCTGAGTTACTCAATCAGGCTCAATCCCTTCATGTTTAAATTCATTCCCCAACATTCTAAAAATCCACCAACATTCATACAAAGAGGAGAAACAATAAAATCCTCCTCCACAATTTTTATCAGCTAACAAGGCCATGCTATCTGGGAATTTGCAACAAAACGTTATTCCCCCATTTATTTCTTATCAGGTCAGCTTCCAGAGGATTTGTATTAAACAGCCAAGAGGAATCCTTGGTGCTAGTGACTGTATACATGCAGACTGTCCTCATGGAGAATTTGCAAGTGTAGTATGCCACAAAAGACCACTGGAGACAGTTTCAGCTCTTTCATACCTCGCCATTGAGGTTAAACAAACTCACCTTTCTACTTTCCTGACATCACCCATGGCTTTAGGGCAACATTCAGTTTGAAAACTACTCCTTAACTAGTTTGTATTAACAAACTAGGTAGACACGTTTTTTAAGCCAGGTAGAGAGCTCCATTTAGAGGCAATTGCTACCACATAAGCTTGTTCCAGGCAGGAGGATAAGCAGGCAGACACTCTCTGAGAGTCCTGGCTACTTATGGAGTGGTCCAATGGACATCTCTGAGGTGATGGTAGGGGCAGCATTTACCATGGCTTCTGCTTCCTGGGGAGGTGTATGGAGGTGCAGTGTGCAGGTAGAATAAGAAACATCATATTTCCCTTTCAATGTTTATTTCTATTTAAAAAGGAGGGAGGGAACAAGGGAATTATAAGTTGTATGTTACATGGTAGATTTAGAAATTTTATAATCAGAGTGAACAATTATCAAAATGAAGAAGGGTTGGCAGCCCATAACACCTGCTTTTCTCAATCAGAAATACATTCAATAGGGAAAAAACCACCTTGGTGCACGCGTCTGTCCCATATTCTGCCATATAAACTTCATATCCTTTCTGTAGCAACAAGCAGAATGTTAATTTGATTCTTATTCTAGCTTTAAGTCTTGTGTTTTAAGAAAAACCTATGGTGATAGCTCCCTGGCTGAACTCAGCTGCTTATTTTTTTGTACACTGAAGTTTCATAGAGATGCTGGCATTTCAGAGGAAATTTAGCTTACCAGGGGTGCATTTCATCTTTCTATTATTTAATCTCACCATTGCCTTACTGGATTCCATCTTCCACACTCTCTCTCCCTTTTTGTCTCCTCACTGTGGCCGTCTTTTGCTCCATTTTTCATCCACATGCTGATCATTATATGATTTTGGTATTGCTTGTCCAAAAAACCCAATTGCAATGACCCCAACATCTCATAAGTCAAGTCATCAATATAAGTTTGGAATGAAAGCACTATTGACTGCCAGCACTTCTATAATTCCTAGCAATCAACTCCAGTCTCTTCTCTCTTAATGATAGATGAATAAACCATTTGACTTCACTTTTCCAATCTATACAGAGGCCTTCACCATCCTTTATAATTCAAATTCAAGACAATTAGGACTTGATTAAATCCTATCATCTCTCAGGTCTCTTATCTGAGTAATGGTTTCTTGGAGAAGCCAAGTAATTTTGCAACTTCTCCCATTCACTCCCTCTCTGTTCTGGTGCATGTGCATTTCTGGCTCTAAGCATGAGTTCAAATTAAATGTACTTGACATCCAAAATAATTAAGGAGATGTTTCTAGACCTTTAACATGGAAGCTGTGCTTTTATTAGCAGCTTGTCTAGAAAAAATATATATACATACTTATATGTACATATACATTTACATTCATATTTATATTTATATTTGTATTTATATATTCACTGTACTTATAGGCATATATATATGTAATACAAATCCATAGGTCTCCATTTTGTGTTGGTTCACATCTCTACACTGGCTTCATGCATGTAAACTAATTTCCCTTAGAAAATTAAATAGAAACCCTGACCAAATATGTTCCATAGCTACTAAGTTATGTCCCAAACTATGTGGCAGAACCACCATGAGTACCTAATACTCGTATGCCTTCAAAACTGTTGGTTGAGATTTCCCACATCCTGGTGACACATGCTTTATAAAAGACTGAGTACAGGAGTGTCTATGTGTCTATGTCCCTGAATACCAGCTAGCTGTCTTTAGACTTTTCCCTTTCTACTTCTGTGGCATTCCTAGGTCGTCTATCTTTCTTGCTTTCTGGTTTTATTTTCTACTTTTTTTTAGTCCTATATTATTTTGGCAGCCCCCTTAATAGATGACTTTAATATTTTCTCTCTTTATACTGTTTGTGTTTCTATAATTTTTTTACCCTTGTATGCCATGTGAGCTCTTGCACTTTACACTCAGCACCAATATAAGGGTGGTATGAGCTCAGATCCTCAGGCCTTATGTGATGGTTATATTGGGGTGCACAGGATTTGCCTTTTCATCGTGGCCAGGTACAATTTCCACATCCTAAAGGAAGAGCAATATTTGCTTGTAATCTTCAAAACCTTTGTCAGGGGCCATCATTATGGCTGTTGATGGTGCACTCATCTCACCCAGGCTGAGGGGAAAATAGGTTCACCTATGAGCTCTGCTCAGTTAAGAAAGAGACTCAGAATTTTTATCAGTTCAGAACTGTGCTGAAAACAAATGCACACAAGGGGAATGTTGGACACAGGCTGTCTCTGAGATCTCAAATAGAAAGAGCACTTCAGTGTCCAGAGCCTTCTGGCTCAAGAGCCAAGATGACAATTTTGAGGATACAGAAAGACATCAAGCCTCACAAAAATGTGATCTTATTTCTGTTGCATGGAAATTAAGAGAGATAGAATTAGTTTCAAGTTGTGCCCACAAAACCAGCAAAGTTGATCCCCATTAATCCCAGAACACCCTTTGATTAAGCTCAAAGAGCTTAGCTGTGCCTCATGTTTGCCCTGCAGAACAGCTGTGGGCTTCTCTTCCCCGTTCTGCTTCTGAGAGCTCCTCACTGCTGAAACATAGTCATATAGGGCTAGCCCTGAAGAAAGAAAATATGGAAGTAGGGCTATTTTTAGTGAGCCAAACATAGGTTGTCAGTCTACAAGTCAGAGATATCCATGTAGAAATCAGAGCAGCATTATCGGACATGAGAGTGGGTCAGTTTACAGTCAAGTTCCATTTATAAATTGTTCTTAAAGAACTGACAAATGACTGAGCTAGGTTTTAATAAGTGATTGTACTTCACTAATAAGATTAAGCAATCATGACATAGAAACTTTAGTAACAAATACTAATTGAATCTCTGGCATGCTTATAATGATATGTATTATAAATGGGATAGACTTAACGAGCTTTGGCATTAAATGAGACCTGGTAAATTACATGTTACTCTCACTTCTCCAATAGCTTCAGATGATGTTAACTGTTTTATCCTATCAGGAATACACAGTAAGGTAAGAAGAAGGTTGAAGAAATTCCTTTGTCTGTCCTGTATTATAAAGGATAAAAACTTTGCTGGCTTATCTGCAGTTTGAGACACTTTGCTTTTCCAATAGTTATAATCTCAGGGGACAAAGTATGGTCCAACAGCCAAACATGCCCTTCAGGTCATTAGAAACATAGATCCAATTTCCTGCTCCCCTGTAGACCACTTGTAAGATCTTAAGAAGGTTGTGATCTTTTTGTAACATGTAAGATACCATTTCTCCAAGATGAATCTGTGCCAACGTTTTGAAGTGGGGACCAAAGTAAGGATCTTGCCTGGATGCAGCACTGAGTAAGAAAGCACCTCAGAAAAAAGAAAATCTTCCTTTTTGGGGGAAACTGTACTGCTGTTCTTTTTTCCATAAGAATCAGCATGCCAAATTGAAACCAACATAATATTTCTTCTTTTATCTTTATTAAGAAATTACAGAAATATAGGGGTAAAAAACAATAAACGAAGGTGCAAGGCTGCTTTTCAGGATGTCAGACAAGTGCGTGATGATTTTTTAAATGAAAGGTCAATTAAAACCAACCAGGGTAAGAACTATAAGCAAGTCTGTTGTCTAAAACAGTTCTGTGTTGTCATTAGTTCTGCCTTGGGACCGTACTAGATGCTTGTTCTTTTCTATCTCTGGTTAGTGTGATGCTATACAGAGTCCTGAGACAAATCTGTGAAAACTTGATTGAAAGCCAAATTGCTCTAGGGTAAAAAATCGCCTTTCTCTTTGACGCAAAATAGATGTCTCTGAGAAGACATAGGAAAGGATGAAAAAAACATCAGTAATTGCTGCTTTGAAAAGGAAAGCTCCAGGGCCAATTTACTTAATGATGCTAATCACCCTATCAGTCTTAATGGAAAGGGGACAGTAAGCCTAAAAATATAGTCAGTGACGAGCCAGGAAAGTTCCCGGTTTTCTTACATTTGGTAAGGCCATTGACCACATGGCATCATTATAAAGGGATCACCTTGCTCAGAGATAAACCTTAACTAAATCAGATCCATTCAGATGGTCAGGTAGGTGTTGTCAGAGATGGCTTGTACTGAGTGCCACATCAGATAATGAGACTGCTTCTAAAGCTTGCTATGCTAAAATATCATGGAGGAGAGGAGAGACAAACTTTTGCTAAACTTTAAAAAGGCTGTGAAATCCCTCTTGAGGGACGGTGCTTTTACTCAATTCACAAACCAAGAATTGTTCTAAGTAACAGAGGTGGATTTTTATGAAGGGCATACATCTCAAGTCTCTTTTAAGGTAAGAGATAAGGGAAATACCTGTGAGCATGGAGGGATTATGTGCTGCCATTCCCATCTGGTACTGAAGGAGGAATGGGAATCTGGTTTGTCTTAAGCTTGCTTCTGCTATCTCAGAGAGATATACTGTGGCTGATATATATTCATTCTCCAAAGGGACCATCCAAGTTTACTACAAATACTTACACAGGACAGTGTCTCCAATGGAGGCCATACAAGGGGGAAAGAACTTCTCACACAGTGTGTTTCTATCTTAGCTCCTTTCATCAGCTGCCTGATGAATTCAGATGATACATTAAGCTTTTGCCTGTAGCTGTTCTGTTTCTTTTTCTCCTACCTTTTTGAAAAAACCTACCACTTCCTGTCAGCTCAGCTTTGGTCATGTTATAGACTACAGCACAATTTTCTCAATAAGTGACTTGTATTTATAGCTTTAGAGTGTGCTTTGGGAAGTAGTACAAGTCAGTTAAAATGGAAGATCACCAGAGAGTGTGTGGTTGAAGGGATAAGTGAAAGGTGATGCTATTCTCTCAACATGTTTCAGTTGAATGTTGAGCAGGAGCTCCCTAGCTCTTTTTCCCTGGAGCCCATTTTCCCAGCTCTCTGGTCATCTTGCCCAAAACAAAATCATCCAACAGTTTTATTTTGAAACTTGAGTATCTCCATATCCAAGTCCCACCAGGATGGGAACACTTGGTATTTAAGATAGAACGCTGGGGTACGTATTGGAAGACTCCATGTTTGGGTTTAAAGAATGTATCTCCATCTCCTACTATGATGATGATAATGTCATGTGAACTGCTTGCAAATACAAAGAATTAAAATTTAGTATGGAGTTTTCTGAACAGTTAGTATTCTGTTTGCTTTCTTGCTTTACCTAACTGAATCTATTTTGTGACAAATTAAAACTAAAATAAAAAACTTGGGGTTTTAACAAATATGTTCTTTATTTATGTATAATATATGGCAGTGACCATGTTCTCATTTTAAGAGGGAAGGATGATGCTTTCAAAAATGTAGGTTGATTTCTAAGCAAAGATAAATTTCAAAGTAATGTATATTTTTATTTTTAAAACCCAATGAAAATATGAATGAGAAATATGTTGACATTGCCTGAAACTGTTCTAAATTCTGCACAAATTAATGAATAGCTTTGGTTGTTGTTCTGGTTTCACTAGGAAGAAATCATAGGCCTGCCATGGTCTGGCAGGCCATTAGCAGTTTAGGCAGCTGACCTGAGTTGGCTCCCAGGTGTATCCCAAACGAGAAACGTCATGCTCAGTATAAAAGGGAAAGTTTGGGGGGGGACCCCTTATTCTAATTCTGTTACTATGCTTGTTCTTGAGGACTGCTTTCCTGTTTGCTGTGACTGCTGTACATTTGCCGGGCTGAGTATAACTTTGTTTATTTTATATTGGTATTAGTTTTGCTCTCTCATTAAGTCTGTTTTGATTTTAACCTGCGAGTGTCTTCTTTTCCTGATTTCCCCCTTCTCAGCTGGAGAGGGGTCATCAGGTGATACAGCAACTGCTATAGGTTAGCCCTGGATATGGGCTAAATGTAGCCAGTTCTCTTGAAATGTGTTTTTATTTTTTTTAGTTGAATATACCATTCTGAAAAGAAAAAAAAATTGTATTTCAGAAAAGCATATATTCTTCAACTTAGATTCAGAGATTAACTAGGTATGTTATTTTAAATTGTGTGCTGTTGCATGGATCTCTGGAGAAGATGTAAATCATAAATGCATACTTGATCTTTACTTTCAATGCTCTATGCTTTTTTTAAATGTTTTTCAAGTAAGTTGTTATCAAATTGTTGAGTTTGAACCATTTGATGCACCCTGATCAGATCACCCAACCCTGTTATGTAGGATGTGCTAGGGTAGCAAACAGCAAAAAGGGGATTTTTTTATCTCCAGTCACAGGAAAGATTCTTTCTTGACTGCTAATGCTGATGTACCAGCCTGAAGGCTTCTATCAGATTATTTGATCTAAGGTACTGAAAAAGCACAATGATTTAATGAAATTGTTCGGTACTTCAATAAATCTAACTATACATTTCTGATTAGATGGTAATCTAACATCCTGAGAGCTACAGATACCTCTTTACTGTGTTAAGTAATATATAAATCTTCTGCTTGTTCTTAGCTAGCTAGTTATTTTTTTTTAGAATAGATCAATTGCTATTATTCCAATGTGTGACACCTTACTTGTGTCACAAGACAACATAGCAAATAGAGAGCATCCAATTTCTATGTCCTTTGTGGTGCAGATTACTTAAATCACACCTCTACGGGTGAAAGTCTTCTTTGATTAATGTGTTGAGGACCAGATGGAGAAAATAATATGGTCACTGGAGTTTATTATGCATAGAATAATTTTTTTGTTAAAAAGCAAGGCTTTTACACTCCATAGTAATGTTAGTCTAGCTTTAACAATTCTGTGAAATCCATGATCGGAAGTGTCACTGAAGACATTGGCTTGTGAAAGGCATTTCTTATGGTTGGCCTTCTGCTTTATCTTCAGCTACCTTTTAAATATTTGTCATACTACAAGCTTTGCAGATACAAGGCTTTTTCTCATAATACAAAATTAAGTGATTAAAATTCACACCTTTAGCAAAAGACAAAAAAAAAAAGAGAACATGACTACTTAAGGAATGATTTATCTGGGTGGATTAAAGCTGATCCCTTGGAGTGTGTTATTAGCAGACAGCTGTACCTGAGTGTGAGAGAATTCAGCAGGAAATCGAACTGTCCACGGCAGTCTCTGCTGGGGAGATCTGGAGAATACCAGAGAAACTACAGTCTAATTTCTAGGTTGAATTGTATATTGGAAGAATAAGTGTTAAGCTACATGAAATTACATGCAAGCCGAAATAATTGGAGAGGTTAGTGCTAGACTGCTTCTAAAGTTCTTTTGTCTCAAACCTTCCCAAACAAATTTTGAGCTTTGTGCCTGCACAAGTTTGCATCCCTCTAGCATGGAAATAATGGGGGGGATCGGGGCTAGGAAGGGCTGTGCAGGAGACCCTGAAGGGCTGGGAGGGCAGGAGGAGAATGCAGTGCAGTTCTACCACCTCCTGTGCCATGGGACTAGGTGCAGATGGCAGGCCAGGTGGGATCTACAGAGGTGTCTTTGTGCTGTACAAGAGAGACCGTAGAAGGGGGGAGTGAAGTCAGTGGAACTGAGTGTGCAGAGCTCTCTTGGCATAATTTTAATATCACCTAGGTGAAGAGACTGTATGCAGTTTTGAAAGAACTGTGAAATCTCTTCAGTGTTCATATGTGCCAGGTAGTATAATAGCTGTTAAAGCAACATTTATGAAATCCTGCCTTTCAGGTCTTAAGAGTGGTGTGTCCTGATCATACCTGTCCTCATTGAATCCTTTTCATTTGGCTACCTGCATATATAGTAAGCCAAAGAAAAACTTTGATGCTGTTCACAGTGGCCTTTTGAGGGACAAAGAAATACACTAAGCTCTCATTTATTGAGTACTCTGAGTTAAGTACTTAGTTAAGTTAGACTGCAGAGCACATAGTCCTGTATGGGGCATGTACAGAGATGAAATATCTTTGTTTCCTGTGGTGCAAATGCAATAAGTTTAAGGTACCTTTTACTTAAGGGAGAATATTTTTCAGAAATCAACACCTCTAAAAGAGCATTCTCAGGACACTACACTTTTCCTGTGTAGTTGTAAGCTGTGTTGATGTGGTGACCCAAACACACTTATAAATTTAGACTATATGGAAGGTGCTGTATGTAATTATCTGAAGCAGCTAGAACATTATTATAATAATTAAAGTCAATTACTTTTATGACAGGATCAAAAAATAAACACCACCTCTAACACTTCCCTTGTTTTCCTATCTCTTGCACAATATAATATTGTCACAGTAATTACTGTATTTCACCACCCTCCTAGCAAATTCCAAAGGCAGGGGCATCTTAATTCACTTGGCTGGGTTCCTTCCACATGAGTGCTTCTCTCTGTGGCAGTAGATGGATATGTTCCTAAAAAATGTTGATAGCACTCCTGACTTGCTTTGCTTTAAAAAATGAGTAGTTTGTTGTTGTCAGAACACCTCTGGATAATGAAGGACATGGTTTGAATTATTACTAAGAAATTATTAGCTTTTAAGAAATGCTAGACACGTCCTAATGCACTCTGAAATAGGATGTTATTATGACTATGGGAACAATACGAGACTGAGAATATGTTATACCATTCATTTCTCTGTAAATGTCTGTTCTGTTTGGAGATGGAATAGAATAGCAGTCTATTAAAATAATCACAAACTACTTTTCCTCTTGGGATTATATTCAGGGCCCAATTAATAGATTAACAGTTATAGACAGTCTGTAGAAAGTTTGATTTTCAAACTTCTACTTTAATGTACTTTGGTTCTAAAGCAAAGGATGCTTCTTTTGAGTCAAATACAGTACCTTAGGGAAATGGAATGATGCAATTTGTTACCAGCTATCCTGTTCAACAGCAGCATCTGTTTCCATGTTCTTTTCTTGGCTTCTCTTTACAGTAGAAATAGCAGTTATCTGTATCACAGCAAAGCTTCTTCCAGGCCTTGTGTCCAAGGTCACAGATCTTTTGTGCTCTGGGCTGATCCTGCACCTTCTGAGAAACATTCCCTCTCTGATACTGCTTGTGTTAAAGACATATGCAAAAAATAGCCCTCAATACAGTGAAGCTTACTTTTGATTCACTCTTCAAATAGGAGAAATTGAATGATAAAACCCAGAGATATTATGAAGAAATGTTTATGTAAAATTTCACCCCTTACAACGGGACAAAACCCAAGAAAACTAATGGCTGTTCTTGCAGCTCTCAAAAGTAGTTCAGAATTGTCAAAACAAGTAGGATATTTAGTAAATACTTTCACTTCTTAGTGGCATACATCTTTCAGGGAAAACCCCCACAAAAAACCAAAACAATCTGTGCCAGTACAGTACATGGGAACACAGGGTGCCCAGGGCTGCAATTGTCTAGGACATCCAAATTCCATGGTGCAAGCGAGAATCTTTTGCACAGCACCACAGATGTCTGAATTATCCTGGAAGTCAAACAATACAATGAATAATGTGACTTAGGCAGGGTCTCAGACTGATTAGACTATTAGTACTCATACAACAAAACAGCTTATTTAAAAAAAAAATTGCCTAATAGAGCTATTTTTAGTAAACTAAACTGAGTAACCAGCCAAGACACAGAAATATAAAAACGTAGAACAGATTGGGTTGGAAGGGACCTTTGAAGATCATCAAATCAACCCCCCTGCTATGGGCAGGGACACCCTTCTGTAGATGAGGTTGCTCAAAGTTTCATCCAGCTTAACCTTGAAAATTTCCAATGATGAAGCATCTACAACTCCTTTTGACAATTTGTTCCTAGACAATAGTTTTTAAAACTAAAAATTTGAATTGTTCCTTGGCCTCCTACCACCAACATTGTATCTCACTGCTTCCTCCTCCAACATTAATGGTAAATAGGGCCACTTTCTCCCTCTGACAGGGTGTCAGAGTAGGCTAGCTGATGTTTTGTATGTGTGGTGGGGTTGTCTTCTGTGATGGACATTCCAGACCCCAATAAGCTTCATGAAAGAGCCTTGACAGTCTCAAAGATGCAGCAACACCTGAAGAAATGGAGAACTCACTCCAGTGATATCCAATGGCCCTGTTTTAAAAGAGAAATGGACACAAAAGGTTGTGTTGTCAAAAGTAGGATGATGTCTTCTATAGCTCCACCCTTGCTTTCAGCAGGGATTATATGATACATATTGTGGCAGTGATGGCATAGACAGCATATGATCAGGATATATGGACATATCCCCGGAGAGTTGGATACTCTACCGTGTTCTTACAGGAAACTCACTTTGGGGCAGGCAGCAAGCCTGCCTGGAAGTTGAAATAAGAGCAGTGTCTACTGCAGCTTGGTGTTGGCAGCTAGAGTTTGACTGTCAATAATTTAGCATCATCTCTGGGAGCACTGGATCACTGGTGGAAATAAAAGCATGCTTTTCTGTAAGATGAGCATAGGAGAAGGAAGATGCATGCCTGCATGCCTCACTATGGTTGCACATTATTAAGGCACAGGAGTGAGGGTCTTGCTGTTGTGATGATGGGGAAGCTGGAGCAGGGAGCCTCAGTTCTCTGCCTTAGCAGTTTCATTCATAGTCCATAAAGAAGATCTTGAACTGTGCTGAGTGTATTGTATATGGAAAATTTTCTCCTTCAGGGGCTGGGTTGCAAATAAAAAAAAGTTTTAAAAAAAAAAATATTGACAAGGCCTGTAGGTCTGGTTTAGGATTATATGCAACTGCTGTGAGGCCACGTGATTTACCTACATGTTACACAGTGAAAATTTGAGTGGGATATTCATGCTTTAGGGCTAAAGTCTGAAGTTAACTAGTGGGTCCTCCTACAGGTTAGTCTACACCGTTAGTGATGCCTTAATGTACTTCACCTTGTGGGCCATTTCAAAGATAGGCATGAGCATACTGTGATGGATAGTGACCCTTGAAATTCTCTCTGATCCAGGCCATGTGCCATTCCATGAGTATCCAAGCAAGCTAAGCTGAAGATAAAAATAATTGGGTAAAAGTCAGTGTGAAGTGCAGTAATTGGCATTAGATGATGTAAGATTATTTTTTTTCTTTTGACCATTCTGTCTCTTGCTCATACCCTGTTAGTCTTTTGGTCCCATTAAATTCCATACTGGAGTGTCTTAATTTGAATCTATTCTTTCCTGAATTCCACAGTCTTTCTTAGGAAGAAATTCTCTGTAAAGTAAACTCTTTTGCTTGCAAATCAATAATTTTTTTTAAATAATAGGACATTAAATATATCTGTCTCTATTAGTAATGTAAGCGTGTTGTAAAAATTATTCAAACATTGATTAATGAATTTAATCATTTCCATACAAAATGGCATAGAGAAAGAAAATAGCTCATTAGAAGAATCTGAGAAAGTAAATATGTAGCCTGGTAAAGTTTCCTGGGGAAACTCAAGATCTTAAAGCACAAAAAAGTACTGAAATATATTTAACTCCAATTACAGTGCTGTGTTTTTTCTGCTGTTTTTACTATTACAAAATTCTGTTGTTCCAATGAAACCATGGGGGGTTGGGAGGGGAGCTACAGCTAGAAAGTGTAATTTATTTCATTATTTTAAACATGTAAACCACTAAGAACAAACTGGTTTTTTTTTTTCCCCATCTGTCAAATAATTTCAGTCAATCCCAGCAAAGCAGTGAAAACCACTCCCTTTTTATACTGACTCATCTGCTGTATTTGTCACTGCTGCCAGGGTTCACTAACTCAGTTTCACACTTCAGCAGTCAGCTATGACTACAAGGCAGATACTTTCATACACATCTATCTGGGCAATTGTCCTTCATATTTGTAAAATACTCCAAAGTAAGGGTGGGGGTGGGGGGGAATCAAGTGAACTAATTGGATTCTTTCTGAAGAAGTTGCTAGAGCACACCAAGTTCACGGTTTACAGTAGCAGATTGATGGAAAAGGTATCATGAGTTCAGGCATTTAGCAACAGTGTTAATAATACTGTATCCTGTCAGAAAACAGGGCATCTGACCCATTGTAGTTCTTACTGATTTGGGACTCCCTGTTCCAAGGTATGTAATCCATTTCTATGATTTTAAAATGAAGTCTGTTCCTGATATTATTTTGAGGAGAATTAGATCATAAGATGGTTGTGGAGTCCTACTGGCTTTTAAAGATACTTGAGCCCCTCTCCATTTACAGGGTCAATACTTGAACTGAGCTAGGATACTTTTCCCATTCTTTTTGGAAAAGTAGAGGACTGGCGATAAGAAGCCTTTGAATTGCATGAAAGTTTTACTCGCATCACTAGTGAACTTCAACCTTGAACTTTCAAAGTGTTGTTCCCCCAGGATAGCAGTGGTTATAATGGTTTGTAAGTGTGTGTATGTGTGTATATATATATAAAATTGAAGGTTGATCACTCAGTCTTGGACATCAAAAACATCAAGAGACTGCAGATGGTACTTGGTAACTTGCCATGGTTCCAGTGCTGTAAGAAAAGGTGGTAATAACATCAGGAACCTAATTTCTCACTTAACTGGTCATTTGCATACACATTTTCAGATACAGTGGATTGCTTTATCATTCACTCCAGAGGAAGACATTCACTGTGGAGAAAATTTAATCTTCAATGATAAGAATGGGAAGTAGGGAAACAAAGGAATTTAGGGGACATGTAAGTAGAGGATCTGGCATGTTTTGTAGGTGGTTTGGTTTTTTATTTCCCCTTTTCAGCACAGAGGGGGTTATACATCCTCAGTGCAAAGGGAGACATTTCTCCTCAAGCATTCATCTTGCTTGGATTGAAGGTCAGGCTGGTCTTTGCTAAAGAACAAGACTTCTGGAGTAGCCCAAATTCTGAATAGTGAATAACCTGTATGAGCTGGTAAAAGGCTTTTCTGATAAGAAATTGAGTGAATCAAAATAAGAATAAAAGGCAGTTGAAAGAGGGGAAATTCTTCACTCCCCACAACCTAGGGGGTGAACCACAAAGTGCAGGGAAGCCAGGCAGGGAACATGGAATTAACTAGTTGGTATTTATATAGGATCCTGGGATGAATGTCCTTTGCAGGCTCTTTGCCAGTACTGTGCAGGCTATTTCTGTTTGAAGGGCTTCATGTTTACAGGGGCTGAGAGTTTTGTTTGTTGCCTTTTTTTAATATTGTTTTTATGCAGTCAAGTAATGATGACAGAAATGCCAAGAAACAAGATCAAATGTATTGTGGGTCACTATTGCTCTTTTACCATAGTTGTTCTGGTGTTTGGCACCTAGGCATCAACACATATCAGAGGTTAAAGAAAATAATAGCCTGGGCACTGTAAGAAGTGATAAGAAACAAGAAGTGGGAAGGCAGATAGTACTGTCTGAACCCAATGTTATTTTCAAAGGTTAAGAGAGAATGAATATTTCTCCTTTTTTAAAATGTCAATTTAATCTGAAAGACACTGAACCTCAAATAACATTTCAAACTAATGCGCAACTTCTGAAAACAAGGTAATTGCCAATCCAGCAGCCAGGGATTTAATCTTGAACTGACTGTTACTTTCAATACCCTTGTTGCTTTACAATGTAAATGCATATATCAAGGGGGGGAGAAAAAAGTGTGGGGGGGGGGGAGATTCAAGGACAGCTGTTGAGTCCTTGGCAGTGGTGAGCTACTGAAACAGGTGCTTGGAGATTTGTGTACTACTATCTATATGGATGTTTTCTGATTTTTTTCCACACCAAACAGAGGCTGCTACAGTAAAGGCTTTATGCCTTTTTGATAGGAAATCAGTCACTTTAAAGGTGAAGGGTCTTGCTCAGTGCTATGCAAGAAATCCACAATATGTCTGAGAAATCCAAATTTGGGGGTTTTAGTGTTGGATGTTTATTGTAAATGTTGTTTCTATACCATAATTAACAATGCTATAACTTCTTAAATCTCTTTAAGCATCCTCTACACCTGGCTTAATGTGTGACAACATGGTTCAGGTTTTGCAGCCTATGAATTAGAAGATGACAAGTTACAGGAATTTTTACTATCAGCTGATGCAGCCAGAGATGATCAACTTAAACATTACAAAATGTGTCTTGGCTTGAGGATTGCTGCAGCTCAGGGACAGCCACCCAGGGGGACTATGGAGTCTCCATCTGACAGTCTCTTAGAGGTAGATAAATATATCTCCATATAAAAATGTGAATAGCATGTTATCCACACAGTGCTATTGATATCATAGATTCATGTTTATTTTTAATATAATCTCCAAATTAATGTGTTACAGTAGCAAATCCAGGATTCAGAGCAGTCTACTTGATCTTTTCCACAAAGTTAAATGGTCTTTATAAGGTAATTAATGTAACAGTTTCACCAAGGTGGTCCTGGTGCTATTTATGCCAATAGCATGATGAAAGGAGCTATTTCTGTTTAGGAGTATGGGGGAAGGTATGTAAGGAAGATTCAAAAGAGAAAAGAGATGCAGAGTACACTGGTAGAACTTTTTTGTGTAACTGTGCTGCAAACTCACTTGAACTCTTCTCTTTCTGTATTAAAGTGCTCTGGAAGGGTTGTTTGTCAACTGTTATGTAGGAAAAAAAGAAAGTTCCTGTCTTTATCCACAAATCAATGCTGCAAGGAGAGTAGCAGTGCAAGGTTCCTCACAAACTGTTATCCTTCAACATGGTCTAAGTGCTGAACATCCTTAAGAGACAGAAATCATCTATTGCCATCTTTCAGGAAAATTATTTGCATAATAAATGTGGCAAGTGGTGATGGCATTTTGTGATGTATGCATTTCCTCAACAGGAAATATGCTAGGATTCCAGATCCAAAACTTCATATGCATTTTTAAATAGCCCTCACTCTTTCATGTACTCTGCACTTCATTTAGAATAAAAAAAACTATGGCTTTGAAGGTGAATATTCTTCTGTGTTCCTAAGCTTCTGTGTATTGTTTTAGAACTGTTTATCCACTGAAAAAAAAATCCTGATAATCCTCCTTGATCAGAGATGGAAGAGATACACTTAAAAACCCCTTGAGGAGCAGAGTGAGTAGAAGATCATCCAAACACTGACCCTTCTCTTCTCCCTCCTA
The DNA here is from genome assembly GCA_024611175.1 of Megaceryle torquata. Classification (NCBI taxonomy): domain Eukaryota; kingdom Metazoa; phylum Chordata; class Aves; order Coraciiformes; family Cerylidae; genus Megaceryle; species Megaceryle torquata. Next base: position 218,077 of record JANIJG010024518.1, read on the forward strand.
AATGCTAAGTAGTATAAGAAAGTGAAATATGCAAATACTTTCTGGTTTTTGGTAAGACTAAAAACACTCCTGTGTCATGTGAAAGTGGTGTTTGCGGGTTTTATTATATTTTTTCTTTTTTCAAAGACACTTTCTAATAAGGAAATGTGTATTTTCAAAGTAACTGGTAGTCGCCCAAGAATTATTTTCAAGAAAGAATTCATATTGATCAGGTGCCTGGTCTTCAGATTTGACAAAAGTTCCCTAGTATCAGGGTGAATCTTCCTATTGTCTTCCAGTGAAGTTTGGAGGTTGTCCAAAGCACATGTCTCCTAGGCATAGCAGCCTACCTATAAAGTTTATGGGAGCCTGTTTAGATTCATTCAGCGTTAACCTGGACATTTTTTGATTAAACAGAGTGATTGATTCTGTTACAGTTGGAACAATTTTTGCTCCCAACCATGTGTTCAGGAAAACGATGCATCAGTTTTGGCCATGGGCAGCCAGTTCTGAAGACAGGCCTTCAGTCAACCGCAGAATATAGACTGCACAAACAAAACAGGAAAACTAAGGTGAAAAAAATCTATTTCCTTATCTTCTAAACATGACCTGTTTCTGATCAAGAATTCACCATTATAAAATAAAGTTTGTGACAAAAGTAAAATAAATCTAAGTCATGAACGCCTTCAGGCAAGCTATGCAGGAGAAGTATACACTTGATCAGACAATCAGCTATCGGCAACAGGATCCCGTGACAGAGTTTCAACAAAGGCACCCACACTGTAAGTGGATAATATGACACATTGTGTTACACATGGTACAGTTCACTGTAGAAGTCACAGAAATATTTCTCAAGGGGTAGGAGATGTCTACTCTGGACCCTATGGCCTGAAGAGATGAGTTTTGGTAGTACATGCCTGACGTAGTTAGCTCAGTCTTTGATCAGAACTTTAACTATATTCTTTTGCTTCCTATGAGAACCGTGCTTGCTAAGAAGTACTTTACACTGTACAGCAAAATACTATGCATAATAAGTTGGATATACTTGGCACACATTAATTTGTGAACATGCTGTCCGTGCAGAATATAACTACAAAGTGTATACTATTGTATTTATACCAAACAAAGGCAGCTTCTGTTTATTACTTAAACTGGATATGGAGAGCTTCCCATGTTAGATCCACTCAGTTGTAAATTATGGAAGGTACAATGGGTATGATTTAATGCATTATGCTAGTGCTGCAAACACTTTATTGGAAATAAGTTATCAAGATGTCTTCCATACATACTTTATTAGATATGTATCAATGACAAATGTGTATTCTTGATAGACTTATAAATGAACCCAGCCTGCAAATTCTTTCTTATCTCTGTTGAGATTAGCACATCTCATCAATACTTTATCCATGTATATGTACATGCTCATTAATAACTGCCAGAAAAAGAATTAGATTATGCTGTCTTTTTGTACAGAGAAAATACTCCTGGAGTTAGTCAAGTTTGTATCCAGCATTTCCTGCTCCTTTCCATGTAAAACAAACTCAGTGGCTGAAAGTACATCCAGTAATGTTTCTGATGGCTCTCTTCCTGTGTGAAAATGTGAAGGGAGCTGCTCTTTGTCCTCTTCTTTTGAATACCACCACCCACCTCCCCCTTCAAGTAATGGGTGCTATTTTAAAAATCATTCTTCCTCTCAAAATGCTTGTTTTCTGGTTAAATAATCAACAGCTTTCTTTAAAGAGCAGACCAGGGAGATTGGATTCCAAAATGTTCACATGTCAGACGTTTTAGTGTAGGAGATTTTCAAGGGCTAAGGCTCACCATGGTGAGGTTTTGATAAGCCAAGAAAAAGCTTTACCCATGTGTTTTTCTTAGATGCATCTCCAGAGATAAGGAATTGATCTCATTTGTTGTCCTATCCAAGACCTGAACTGCGAGGTAGCAAAAGTCAGCAAGTTCCAGTTTCCAAATCGTATAGGTAATGGGCAAACAAAATAGAAGGAAATGCTTAAATCACAGGCAAGGTTGTAGTCCTCCATGAAAATTTAGTATTTTATGGAATTGGCAAATAACTATTTTTCCCTTTTTGGGTTTTACTTGTAAAAAATCTTTACAGTACTGTTTAGTTTTTAGCCACACACCTAATTTTAAACTTTCAGTTAAAGTGATTGGATATAGAGCTTTTGGGAAAAGCTATTTCTGCATTTTTCCTCAGGAATGCATTTGAAAATACTCTTTGCTTACTGGTGACTTTTCTCAAATTTTTATCACTTTGCTTTGCCTTCAATCTAGGCTTAGATTATTTTTTTCCTTGGCAGAGTTAATTCTATTTTAGCACTATTTCTGACATCTTAGTTTTTGTTTCTCAAAATTTTTAATAAAGGCAGGTAACATTTCAGAAGAAAAGTTGTTCCTGGAATGCTACATCTTTCAGGGTAGCTCTTGGATGAGTTACCAGTTCCTTCTTCCACTGTCTACCCATAATATAATTCCAAGTCCCAGTCACCTCAGAAGTAGGGATTAGGACAAGCTACACCTTTATTGTACATCTATTTTGAAGAACAGATGACAAAAAAGAATATGTTTATAGGGACTCCTAGTTTTTTCCGCTTTCAAATTATTTTATGCAGACCAGAAGCAGGACACTCAGAAGCCACCCATGAACAGACTTAATTTCTACTTAGACCTAGGAAGAATAAACACTTCTGTGAAAAAATATGTGAAGGTGGTTATTGGAATACTGACAAACTCCAGAAATACCTAAGTAGCTCATGTACCCAGGAGTTCTTGTTACAGGTATCTCCTATGGAGTGCTCTTACCTATGCTTAATGTTACTAATCTTGATTCATGTGGTCTTGCTTCAGAAGGACTTGTAGCCACCATGAAGTAGTTACTGACTATAGGTGTGTCTGACAAAACTTCAACTTGTATTGCAAAGGTTTCCAGTGTCTCCTTTTCATAGGTTATACAAACTCAGTTGAACTGTCTGGCCAGAGAAAATAGGTGAAGTATGAATGTGGGCAGTTAGATGAACATTTACTATTTACAGTAAATATTGACATGAAAATAAGCACATTATGGTTATCCAAGCACAACATACAGAAAGAAATATATTAAGAGACCCATTGATAAGTCTCTGGGTGGTAATGTCCTCCTATGTCTAGAAGTGAAGTTTGGCTAGAGGACTTCCTAAGGAACAGCACTGAGGTTACAGTTATGATACCTTTGTGGCCATTCTAGATTAATGTTCCTAATTTTTCTCCTAAACACAGTATAGTCCCAGTGCTCTGCAATACTTGAGGGGTAGATTTGGTTCCCATACTCTGCATAAAGTTGAGAAGTCATGGCTGAATGCAAGAAAATACTGCACAAACCGAAAAAAAAACCCAAACAGGTTTTTTGAACCTACTGTGTCACATGATGTGGAGGTAGGCACAATTACTTTTTGCCCTCTTATTGTAGGTGTTGTTGCATTCATACTGAAAGAGACAATCTGTAATCAGGTCAGAAACTGGCAGATGAAACAGCAGATTCTTTATGACAAAGAGGGTGGTTGAAAAGACACTTGTGTTTACCTACCTTCTTGAAATGTAGGCACTGATATTTGAAGCTCTAGAGACTGACTTTAGGAACAGAAATTCAACATGGTAGTGCACTTTCTTAAAGAAACCCACAATATCTATTCTCACACTGCAGCTAGAAACCCACATGAAAATCCTAAATGTGGCAACCTGCCTATATATGAGATAAGATCTGAATGTGGAGATTAACACTGACATGCTCTCATCTCTTTATAACAGAATAATCAGAAGACTTTGCTGGAATATCATCAGCCCTTTCATGATTATCACAAAAGCAAATACTCTCTTCTGTTTAGATCAGAAGACCAAATAAGTTTAGAGTTCAGAAAGTAATTTTTAGTAAAACTACTGCTTAAAGTTGCCCTTTGCTTACATCAAGAATGCATAAGCATATTGTTGTAAACATTACTAGAGGTAACTACTTTAAGGTTAGCAATATACCCTGGATCTAAGTAGCAGGAAGAATGAGATGTAAATAACAATGTAAATAAAGCCAGGAGGCCTGCCGACTTTGTCACTCTACAAAATTATATGATTTCCAGAGAGAAGTATCTTATTTCAATATAAGGAGGTTATTATCCTCAATTTTAAGGATGCACAAAGACACCCCCAGCTTTCCTATCTCCTATGAAAAATCACATCCAATTCAGAGAGTAGATTATACAATGCCAAGGAGGTGAATAGAAAATTTCCAGGTCTGCTGTAATTATGTTGGAGTTATAACCAACAACCTTATGTATTTCATAGAACTATATAATACACTGAGGATGATCGTTCTTGGCAATTTTTATGGTAGCTAGTCACTGCTCTTTCCCTTAAGCAAAGAATGTCATTCAATCCATTTGCAGTTTTAAGTCTTGTTTCTTGAGAGGACTGTGATTTAAACCTGTTCATCAAATAATGTCAGCACCTTAATTTCCCTGGAGTTTGACTCAAGTAGCAACAGGCAGGTGATAGAAGTTTTGATTCATTAAAGTCATTAGCATTTTTTTGAGTTTCTGTTGAGCATGAACAATTAGTAATAAAAGCAAAATGACTGTTCTTGACCAAAATTCTCCTGATGTAGAGAGCAAACCAATCATAGAGATTCTGTAATGGCACTACATACAAATAGTCCATTCTGTCCACTTTTTGGAACCAAACCGCCCTCTCCCTGTGCCTGTGTCTTGGAGCACTATCCACCCTATTTGCCGCTACATGTGCTATCACACA